>JAQGEP010000510.1:0-17507 GCA_028476805.1 Acrocalymma vagum
GCTCTATCTCTGCTAGACGAAACACAGGCGTAGTAGACTTTATGCTCATTGCCGATCACGGTTAGGGCGGGTTCGAGAAGCGATGTAGTGGAAGGAGGTATAGGAACAAGAGGATCCATTACAGTCGTGTCGTTCGCATCATGGCCGACCCCAGAATCGGATATTGTGTCAAATTCCGATGTATTAGGAAATGCCCACTTTGCCAGCTCCATTTTCTTCCGCAAACTAGCTGCCATCCAGATACTCATCTGCAGCTCTGCCTCCTTCAGATCGCCATTCTCCGGCTTGACCTCCATCCCCGAGAAAAGGAGAGAACGTGCTGTGAAGTTGTCTGTAGTGTGCGATGTATGAACTTTCTCGAGTCGCTTATAGAGTGCTCCAAAATTAGGATCGAAGGACGAGTACGAGAAACAAAAGTCGGTCTTACGAAAAAGCGGGCGTTCCTTAGTCGGCGTTGACGGGTCAGGAATGCGCGAGAGGTAGAGGGAGTTGATGGTTTGGGATTGCCTGAAAGGTTAGCGATGAAAGGACGCATAGGAGAGACTGGGACGTACACACTCTCACATCGCCACTTTTCCTTGCCGTGTAACTTTATAGTAAGCTCAATTAAGGGCCAGATGACGCCGTAGCACCATGCATTTTCATCCCGTCCAAATTGGGTGCACAGGGTCGCTTCTCTGAATATGCTCTTTACTCGATCTAGGGCATAGGCGAGCAAGGGTTCTTTAATTGTGCGCTTATCGTCGTAGTCAAAGGCCTCTGGGTCGATGGGCTCCATGGACAGGGACTGGCGAAAATCTGGATCCCGCTCGATAGCATCCTTTAAGCCTGCCGGAATATAAGCACCATTGAGTGTGTTACCTAATCGCCGTCTTAGCTTTGCAAGACATATCTTGACCTTCTCTGGTAGCGGCGGGGCCATGGTGATTGGTGATAGCAAAATCGGTGGGCGAGCAGTTCGCAGCTCCGTGAGGTCGCGGATTGGACTGGGGGTTCGCTTTACACTACTAGCTGGTGCAGTGAAAGTCGTGCGATCGGACAAGACAATGCTGCCTGATTGCGGTATGGAAAGGTCGTCTCCGCGTCGTCTTTTGCCTGGGCTGGAACTGCGGGAACTGCTGTCCTCCATGGCGTCGCGCTGCCGCTTCAGTGGGCGAGGTGTAGCTACTGACGGTCTTGGTGGGTGGGGCGACACAACGTCCGCAGCGTTGAGTTCGCGGAGCCAGTGTTTGACTCGATCTTCGGAGGAGACAGAAGCGTTCGCCATAGCGACGGTGGGAGAGACATGGTGTTGTTTATACTGGGGCCGACACGGTCATCCCCAGCGGGATTTCCCCGGCAACCCTGTCTGCATGACCTCACAACTCTACATCTCCACACGCAGAAGGCGCCTGCAAACAGCAAATAGGCGATGCTCTGAACGTCTAAAAACACGGTTGATAACTGAAATATTCGGACCAACTTAATGTTTGCTGCTGAGCGTTACACTCGCCCTGTGGCTACAAAGGCCAGTCATAAGTTCAGCATATCACCACAAACTGGTTTAGCAGCCACAATGAGGACGTCATGTGATTGCCCCGCGTGATGGCGGTGTGGCGCAGTCAATTCGCCAACGCCCAGTTGTCCGAAATATCTGAAAACATGTTGGGCGTACAGCTCTCGCATTTGGGCAGTAAGTTAGAAGGTATTCCTATCATACTCGAATTATTTGCTTGCCGGACTGATTAGCGGCAATAATGAGCTGTCTGACTCCGCCTCTACAATGATTAGACGGTCCACCGGCAAGTAGATCCAGGGGAATATCAAGAATTTGATATCTCTGAGTAACTTGATGGATTCAATTTAACGTACAGTAACTAGACTATCTCACTACTAAGTACAAATTGAACTTCTATAGTCCTTAATTTCCTCATTTGGCTTAGTCGTTCTACAGCAAAAGCTTCGGGGTAAATCTGGAGTTATCCCTTGCACTGTAAGATTAAGGATATTGTTGTACGATGCCCCCATAAAACCATAGTCTGAGACATACCGGTTCCCTGCCTTTCTCAGGAATTGATCTTGGCAGTTTTCTGTACTTCGATATATTAGCATAAGGGTGAAATAGACAGACTGGCTGTACCTGAAAACCTGACAGAATATGTCAGGATTGGCCGAAAAGGACTTAAATTGTTTTCCTTGATGTAGCTCATAGTTGATGTTTTCGCAGGTATAGGAATTAGTACATCCATCAATACAATCTCCCGTAGCGTTTGGTTCCGTGCAGAGGCGATACTATGACTATCAGAAATGACTATGGGCGGAACGTTAAACCTACCGTAGCAATCTCAGACCCTTTTACGTAGAAAGACCCAGCAAATAGAATCCCAAAAAAAGCCTTCATTATTAACCAAGTGTGTAACTAGTAAACCTAGGGGAGGGCCTATGCTTTGAAATTCTTTATACAACTCATCTAGCCCTCAGAATTATGCGCCTTTACATTTTGTACTTCCTTGTGCTTAAAATGGCTGCAGTCGATTAAAATGGGCCGATTGCCCGCGAGAAACAAGTAGATCGTGAGTAGCCTGCTGCCCCATGTCTGTAGTCGACCCGCTCATTATCTACAAATTGTGACCAAAATCTACCTGAACGGCAAGGTTGGTCAGGTATTGAGTAGTTCTGCAGTTGCTTTATTCATCCTGGGAGGAAGCGGCCCTCGAGCAGCACAGACGCGCGGTTGTCACCCAGCAAGCGAGCCCGTTCGAGTTCTCCGGTAAAAGGTGGAAGAGCCACGGCAAGTCGAGTGCATCGCCGCATTATCGTCCGTGACTACGGGAAGGCTATATACAAGGCGAGCTCCAGGGTTAGCCTTCTGGTTGCGCTTGAAGGCTGCATCGACGGGTACGAGTCGCTACACACACGGGTTGAAATGCTACAACGTGATATCTCACCGAACACTCTCATGATGAATGAGGAGGACGACAACCCCTCCTGGCGCGCGTTCTTGATCGACCTCGACCTTGCCATTAAGGAGCAGCGGGAAAAACCTTCAGGAGCAAGACGAAAGACCGGCACAATAGCGTTTATGGCAATTGGTGTGCTTCTAGACGACGAACTGCATTCCTTCGTGCACGATCTGGAATCGAATTTTGAATCAAGAGAGGATAGATAATGAGCACGTAGCAAGTGTGATTAGCATCTGAACTTCAACTACTCCCTTGAAACCGACGAAACGCCTGTATAGATTGCCCTCACTCTGACCACTGATCGCTCTTTTATCTCAAATGACTTTGCTCTATCATCTGCCTTTCCAGTCGATAAGATTCCACCGCATAGTTGAATTCAAGATGCATAGCATCGCATTTCTGCCTCTAAGGCTACAGCGACATCCTTCGCCGTATCGAACCGGCGCTCACAGCAGCACCCTGCGATGACGCCTCCAAACTGCACCCCAACTAGGTCTGGGAATCTGCCTTCTTGATACAGCTTCTGTATACGGGCACCATATGTATACATATCGTCACCCTCAGGCGCTGGGCGTTCGTGGAAAGGGTAATGACCGGTTATGATGATGTAGATGACGATGCCTAAACTAAATACGTCGACTTTTGGCGAGTTAAATTCGGTTAACTGTGGGTCGCGATAGGGATCATCAGGGGCCAGGCCGCCGTCCACATCTAGCTCGAGACATCGAGAACCACCAAAATCAGCGAGGATTACAGACGCATCTCTGGTTTGGTCGAACTTATGGAGAAGCACGTTCGTCGTGCTCAGATTGCTATGGATGATGCCTTTTTCGTGAATATAAGCCATAGCTTGAGCAAGCTGAAGGCTCCATTGTTGTCGCAACGCGTTGTCGATCTCGTCTACTCTATCGATGTACGATTGAAGGTCTCCACAATTTGCCTCGCCGAGAAGCAGCCCATCCTTCATACCCTTGAAGCTATAGGGTCCATAGTACCTAGTACCTAATATTAGCATCGTATAGTCATATTAGAGATGTACATACTGAACAATTCTAGGGTGATCTCCTAGCCTTTCTAGAAGTTGCTTCTCAACAGTGATAGCATTTTCAAACCCTGCTGCTAAGTGCTTGCAATTTGGACTCCAAGGTGATTTAAAAAGTAAGCCGTTATCTAAACGGTAGATAATAGCTGTAGCCCCCTTATAGCTTAGCACATCCATAGAAAAGAATTGAGACAATGATGATACGTAGTAGGCTTGGGTAGGGCAAGACCTGCGCTTAAATAGGGCTTGACCGAGCGTCTAGCTGACTAACTCTATAAGAATCACGTGCAGCAAGAATCCCAGATAGGCATAATAATTTGCAAGTTAATATTACCAAGAGCCACCACGTTAGATACTGCACATCGGATCTCCTACCACAAAAGCTTAGAAGGAAAAATGACCACCTGCCACGCCGCACTTGCTCATTCTGGGAAGAAGTTTTGAAGATCATATACTGTAGGTCTTGCTAATCGGGCTTTAGGAAGGTCCGAGGTTGCAAAACCGAAGCTTCTGCGGGATTTATTCCCTTACACTAACTACCTATATTAAATCTATTAGTATATATCTACTAGAACGACTACGCTTTAACATACTTTGCTGAACAAGAAGCACATTTCCCTGTGTAGCTGGTGGAGCCGGCCGTAAGTTCTACTACCTGGTGACCAGCTTGGCCCTGCTTAGGGCATGGTACAAAGTCGTGAATGGTATTCGTTACATGCCCACAGCCCAAATAATGGTTCCTCCAGAACCTATTCGCACACATTGCAGCAGGAGAAAGATAGTAATGCGTAACAAGAAGATGGCGTTGTAGTGCAGAAATTGATGAACTCTTTGTTGAGTTGTTTGCTTCGTTGTTGGATTGTTGTTGGCTTATCTCCTATTTATATTTCAATCTTGTGGACAAAAAGCGCTCCACCCAGTACGAGTAAGACATGGCCTGCATACAGTTTCCCTGGCTGCGTAGATAGAAATGCTGCATGTGGCCGTATGTGCTTCACACCACCAACACCGCTTTGGCTCAGATTGAGACCCTGTTAAGAGAAGGGTTGGTGAGCACGCATGCAAGGGAATGAGTTCAACTTGTAGTGCCAAGGCTTTAGCGCAATTTCTTCCTATTTCAAGGAGTGCAGTTATCTTTTCCTCACAACCAAGAATGTTCATTCACTTATACCAACAATCAGGGTGCCTACCGCAACGACTGCATCTAAAGGCGACTTTGTAAAAATGAGATGCGCATACGGCTAATAAGTCCTACTAGGCCGCTGTCATTCTCTTTGATTGGCGAAGATTGACCTTGCATTCGCAAATTCACCATGGCAAATTTACATGTTCCAGGCGCTTGTCTTGGCTACATGGGTATACAAGGGGTGCCATGATCGGATGAGTCTTGCTATAGTGGGTAAAACGGCGAACTGTCTCTTTGTTAATTAATTTCGAGCGCCTCGCTCATGGCACCCACGTAGTTTTAGTACGTGCCGAAGCCTGCATTTGTCGCGCGTAGATCTTTGTATCTGCCAATTAGATAGCTTTCCCAAGACCCACCTCGTTAGTGCAATTCCATATTTGCCTTCGGTTAAATGCTCGGGTGTCCCTTTGGTGGGTTTTGATTGTGCATATTTTCATTTTGCAAATTTCCCTTTCGAAAGTCTCTCTTTCTATGAATCCTCCTATACTCTATGGAAGGACTATCGCAGACTGCGATCCTTGCTAGAGAGTTCCTTGAGCAACAGCTGAGATCGGAGTGGCCGTGGAAATCAGCGCCACACAATATTATCAAAGATTATGATGCAGCACAATCTGCACCAGAAGACAGCACAGCACGGATTTTCTACAACTCAGGTTTTCTGTCTTGGATGGGGTACTTTATTGCGAAACAAAAGGTGTCTGGGTCACATCATATTACAGGGAAAGCCAATCATCGGCGAATGATTGACGAATTTGAAAAACTTCCGGTTGAAGAACGAACACGGGTAGCGATTGGGCTCGGATTTGTGGACTCTCACGATTCCATCCCAACTAGTAGACAAGAAATACGTGAAAAACGTCGTCGTGAGTAAGCTACTAACCGTCTACCTTCCATATACTAACATTGTAGGACTCAATACTACCGATCCGCCTTCCCCTACACAAAGCATGACGGTTGCGAAGATGCAAACTTCAAATGGCTTCGCAATCGCCTTCGACGGAACATATCGAACAACTTCAGAGGGCGTTCAGGAGCACTCCGAGCCTGGACATATAAACGGGGTTCTCACTGCCCATTCAAACGCATTCCTAGGAAGCATGGTGCCGGCATCACAAGCTCCAGACCAACAGACTGTTTCAAATCCTACTATTAAATATATTGCTCATGTTCTTCCCCCATACTTGTGTGGTGGTATTAGGAAGACTGGGGAGACCGCCTCTGTGTCGATGGCGTGTTCGTTTCTTCCCAACGGGCAGGCTGCTTGCGTTATGAGCCTAAGTATCTTGCCAAATAAGATCCAGCACGTTGCCATGGAGTTATTCGGCACTAATTTAGAGTCAGATGAAGGAGTGTGGTACGTTATTCAAGAAAATGGGGGTAGGCTATCTTTCAGTAGCTTAAAAATGGAAGGAGCTCAAGACAAAGCACTGGAAAGATTGCTTGGCTCTCAGATAACCAACGCAATAAGAATGAGTCCTTTGCGGAAGGAAGAAGTTAGGCAAGCCAGTCTTGCCACAAGGTGTGGAAGCTTGCAAATATCAGGTAGTTACTTTGACGATGGCATTCTTAATCTGGATTTGGGGCTAGATGAATGGTTTGATATCAAAAATGTGCTCTTCCAGTGAAAGGTAGACAGAACGTATTATTCTTCCGGTACTTCCTTTGCCTTTCCACCTTCGCCCATAAATGCCAACGCTAAGCCAGCAGGTAGCCTGCCCCTTCCTGTTTGTATTGTGATCTGTTCAATAGTTTCCCAGATGCCATCTTTCAACCGTAGGAGTCTGACTTTGCAGCGATACCAGTATACCATTTGGCCTTTCCCATGTATAAGGTGAGGAGTTTTTGTTGCGTTTTCGAAGTCGGCGCTTGTGTCGTCAAGTTTCTCTGCGCTGAAATCCTGAGAAGAGTCAGGCAAGCGTATGATATACAAATAAAGCAACGTACCATAGCCTTTTCACGATCGCATAGGTAGCTGTGCTGACTTGATCCCTTGTGGATAACAAACGTTTGAATTTATAGAGGTGTTGAAGCTCAACGCTTGAGGAATGCCATCTATGAAGATGAAATGTCGATGAGCTCTGCGTGTGCAGGCGTTTGGGTGGTGTTGAGGTTGTTTGACGGAGGGAAAAAAATAGTGCGACGCGGGGGATGGTGGGGCATTAGGCTTTCATGTTCGGTTGGGCACGACTGCGTACCATTAGGCAAACGTCGTGGCACCACCAGCCAGAATGAAAGTCCATGATCTCGACACGTAGCAACGCAAGCTTGCACCTTTTGCGCCACCTCTCCTATGTCTAATCTGCATTTTGCGCCCATTATTTCACGAAGAAAAACAACCAGGAGAGTTCTGCGGTTTCTACTCAGTCTCAATCCTGATTTCTGTGGAGACTGGCCGGCAAGGCTAACGTGACCAGGCTGCAAATTTGCCAGGAATGCCAAGAATTGCAAATTTACCTTCAACGAACTACAATTCTCAAAACGATGCTCTAATCCTAGGCGGCCACTAGAGGCTGCAGGTCACCTCCTACTTACATGTATCTTTGCAGGAAGAGGAGCACACTATATTGTGTTCGATCGTGCTTAATAATTTCAGGGGAATGCAGTTGCATCACGACGTGAATGAGTGAGCAAGCGTGGAACTAGACGAACGAGAAAACTAGTAATTTTTACAACGCGCTAGTAAGCCCCTATGGCGAGCAAGTTTTTCGTGGCGCTTGTGGCCTTGTTCAAGCGCGGGTGTCAATTTCTCGATGCGGATTATAGGCACTAACTGCAGGCGTGAATCTCAGGCATGAACCCCTATACGCGCTAGTATGTCGCCAACAACTAAACTCGATCGAGGTTTCGGGGGTATCAGAACAATGCCCCTACGGTCGCCTCCGGGACGTAGAAATGTAGTATGGATACGGGTCGCATCCTCTACGTGTAGATCGACGCTGCACGATGTCTGAACGCCTCTTTGTGTCCAAGTATTGCCAGCAAGTTTTGGTGCTTTTCTGCAGCCGTGCTCGACAGTGCCAGGGGAGAGCTGGTAGATGGCGAGAGAGGGACAGACATGAACGGGAAGTGGGAAGGCAGAATAGGTATGAGGCGATGCCGCAAGTCTATATCAACGCTCACTATCTCATTCAGGAAGTCGAGGCAATGCTGCAAGCTGTAGCTGTACTTGGCAGCACTAGAGATACAGTGAGGCATGGAGTGTGAGAGAGGTAGCTCTGTACATGTTAAAATTTGCGACTGAATCGAACCGAATTCTGATTACCCCAGTTGCCGTCAACAGTCGAGCTAGCTACTTCATTCGGAGAGTATCTACTCTCGCTATGTAAGTCAGGGATTGGAGGCGATGCTGCATGCCCAGGTCGGCGTTTGGTTGGCAATCCCGTCTGCAAGCCGCCTCCTCCCCATGCACCTGCACGACAAGGAGAATAGCGTTGCGTATCCAACTGTGTTCGACTTTTCCAGGGGAATATGATTGAGGTAAGTGTGGAGGCATGGAGTGCGGGGGCAAGATAGAAGATAGATATAAAGGGGCGTGATTACCATCAGCAATTATCCCCTCTATATCAGATCACTTCTACATTTACACTCCCATCTAGAAGAGCATCACCGGCCGTCCTCATATGTCCACGTCGAACGAGTTGTTTCTAGGGACATATCTTCCTAGCCTCGTTGAACTTATCCTTTCGATCCTGGTGTATCAGGACAAGTCAACGTATCACTCTACAATAGAGCTCACAAAGTAAGGCCGATCATGCATCTTCCTTCCAAATGCCTACTGACCTTCCACAGAAACTACCAAAGTACCACCGCCAACATCTCCATCGGCCCCATCCTTCTGCTCTGATAGCAGGTTATCATCACAGAGCTCAAAACTTTTAACTGCACCTATACCCCACGATTGAGGCTTGAGTAAGAAGAGGCAACAGCCATTGTTGCATAGGACGCTCACATTATACAGAAATCAACCTCGATACCTTTCACATCTATCCAGTCCAGTCATGTCTAGCGGCCAGGCAAACTCGTCAAACCCTTCTGACAAGGGTAGTACATCCACACCTAATGGCAATAGCCAACCCCAAAACAACGCTCCCAATACTGATCGGGAACCCCCTTCTGTATCTATGGCTGAATACTGGGAAAAGTCAAGCGACCCTGTGGAACTTGTCGCTGCTTCCGGACAAAACCTAGGGAAAGAGCCGCGCAATGGTTCGAATTAGTAGCCTACACTAGCTCTAATAGCAAAACTGGTCGTAGCAATATCAGGTGTCATGAAGCCTACCAAATCAAATTTCTTAGATTGGAAAATTATTTTTCCGATGCGATCTAGTTGACCCCGCTTGACCCATTTTCCCAATCTTCACCCACATTATATATATGTCCACAAGCTCTTCATGTCATCACAACTCTTCTATCGACTTAGTGAAATATCTTACGATGCCCCTTTATGAGGTTTTTCCTATAACACCTGCCATACTGGAATCGTGCCGCGCACTTGCTTCGGTAGTGAGTGAAATAGACGCCGAACAACTTCCTATCAAAGACAAAGAAGTCAAAGTGTTCAAATATGAACCAACGGAGACCTGCAAGCAATTGATTTCTAGTATAACTACAAAGATCGCCGAAGTATGTAAAAAGAAGAAAGACGCTTTAGCTATATACTAATATCAAAGGCAAACCTACTCAAGCCTGCTATAGAGAAATACGGAGTAACACTTCTAAAGAGCCAGCCCGGGGAAGAGCGCCCGCAGCCAATGCTATGGCGTCAGGATGCCGGCTGGGTGAATGTTCCGCCAGGGTTTATAATCGCCCTAATATTTGTGTCTCCCGATAAATCACTCAAGGCTGAACTCCGCATTCGAAAGAAGGGGAGCGGGGGTCAGAACTATGATAGCGTGGATTGTCGCAACTTGTACGTTACGCTCTTCGAGAGCGCTTCTTTCAGGACAGAACCGAACGGAATTCTGTACCTTGCGATACCGGCACGCACTTCACCACTAGATAAAAGAGAATAAACGATACACGGTTATATAAAAAGGTCTATATTTCCAGCTTCATTCGTTTCATTCGTCCAAAGATCATCCATGTATGCAGACGGTGGGGTTAGTTCTGTCGATAGTGAGCAAGCGAATAATAAGAAGTGTAAGTAGAAATCTACCTCTTGCTACCCGTTCATCCATTTCGTTGGAATGAGCCCCAGACTGAAGGTTAACGTATGTCCTAGGAGTACTTTTCGTGACCATATGTTGTACTGCTTCCTGGCTTGTCTCGGACCTCCCTAAGATTGAAGGTGTACGTTGGTCCTGGGTGACGAGTTCTTGAGAGTGTAGAATTGTCAGCAGTTGCTCCGTGACGATGCCCCCATCGTTCGCTCTGTTCGGCTCGGTTCTCTGTGACTGTCCGGAGGTACTTCTTACCCCTCCTTCAACACCCAACGTATCGCTATCCGACCGTACATTTCCCTGGCTAACTACAAGATCTGAGCATATAACTCCCGCGTTGGATGTCATCTGTTGTAATCGTCGTCGTTTGTTCTGGTGCTCGGCATCTGCTTCAATAAATGAGATCACTGCTAGTACTGATAAAACTCGAACGGTGACGGTCAACTCACGCGCATGTACTGTGTTATTCATGCTAGGTACCGATTGCGTTTGGATTTGGGAATTGTGGTAGTTAGGTGCTCCGCGCATCCAGGATTCGTTCTTATCTGCAAGCTCCCTCACTGTTAATCCTGGCCCTCTTTCCGGGGTAATATGAGATGTGTTTTCCACCTGGTCTCCTTCAATGCTATCCCTCTCATATCTCATCTCATCCTCGTCCTCGCCCTCCGTTTCGTCATCTTCCGTCTCGTCATCTTCCGTCTCGACTTCACTATCTTGCACCTCAGTTACTCTAGACCGCTCGCAGGCTGTTGAGTGGTCGCCTAGCCTCCAAATAGTATAAGCCCGCCCCTCATGGTAATATTCCAGGGCTTCGGTAATCCATTCTCCCTTCGTCGATAGAAAACTTATCAGTTCATGTAGCTGGGGTGAACTCAATGCCGACTTGATTTCATCGAATTTTAGCGTTGAAGTTAACCGGGGTGCAAATATCAAAGCTATAGAGAACGATGGATTTAGCGTTCCAAGCGCGCGATTTCTGATTCCAACCTGTATAGATTGCGTCACTTTATGGATCTGGTTGCTGTCGGCTTTTGGGTAGAGATTCCTTGCAAATCTCCGTACTGACTGCGTTTGAGGCTTCGGGCTATGTCGATCGGCAAATGATTTTTTATCGAGAATACTTTGTAGTCTGCTCGGATTCAATGTATTGTATTCTCCAGCAATACCCCACCCAGCCAAACCCCCCCGAAGTTTAGCCTGCATCGTGCTATCTTTCGTAGTAGCCAGAATATCCCAGAGTCGGTAATCGCCATTCGCCAGTGATGGGGTCCCAACGACAGATTTGGGACACCTAGATAGTAATTCCTTGATATCTTTCTCACTCTTCTGCAAATGCGTAATAAGTTTGCTGGGCTGTAATTCCTGTCCAACGCTCTGCGATTCTTAAACATCCTGCGATTTCTCAACGGGTTGTGATTTCCTAATCTTCTGTGGCTCTTTACTGCTTTACGACTCTTTACTACTCTGCGGCTCTTTACTGCTCTGCGGCTCTTTACTACTCTGCGGCTCTTCACTACTCTGCGGCTCTTCACTACTCTGCGGCTCTTCACTACTCTGCGGCTCTTTACTGCTTTGTGGCTCTTTGATGCTCGGTGACCCTTGAATGCGTTGAAGCTTTTCGAACACACGGTGGAGCTTATGCTGATCAATGAATTTAATAGAGTCGCACGATGCGCTATCCAAAATGTCTATCGCAGCCAATACCTTCTCGTCCATCGCAAAGGCTAGCTGTTGAAGGGCGGACTGGCTGAAGGGCTGAAGAAGTTGTCTCAAAAAAGACCGGCTCGCCGAAGGGGGACATAAGCGGTCTGCCAATGGGATTCCGAGAAACGAAGTCGCGACTTCGTTTCTCGGAATCCCATTGGTAGACCGAACAAGGCGCTTATTCGGCAAGGTCCCAAATTTAATCCAGGGCTCGCTTGCTGACAGAAGATGCAGAGACGGCTGTGGAACCACGCCCCGTTCCGCGCCACCCAGCGAAACCAATGGCATCATGTTCTTTGTCACCATGGCGAGCACTCATCCGTTCCCCAAGTTTCGCTTGTCGATCCATGCTCCTCAAGAATATTGCGTCTCGCTTTCTCGGAGCTTCACACATCAGGCCGAGGGCCGTCGCTATGATATATACATGCGTACGCTCCTCAACAAGGCTGAGACTCGATTCACTCTTTGCCCGCCCATCTTTTTAGCCTGGCGGCCTCCTGAATGCAGCCTTCGTCCTTCATTGCTGGCCTAAGCGTCTTCCTTCACACCACACTGGTGGCCCTTTTGTTCCTGGCTGCGTCCTCTTTGCCTTTTTTTCCACCTTGTGGGAATGGCTGACCCGATTTGGGAGGATGATCCCATTACGAAGTATGTCTTCGCGGGTCTTTTCATTTCCATCCTCTTAGTGCACATATCTCGCTTTTGGAATGTCAGCGCATTTAAAATAAAGTGGTGGTTACAGGGAGCAGGCTCGTTGATATACGCCTTTGCTCCTCTCATTGCCTCTGGTATCGCAACCACGAAGAATAAACCCATTCTAGCCTTCTACCTCTTATCAGAAGGTTATTTTCTACTTAGGCTGACCCTCTAGGTTTCTATCCCCCTAATCATCGGTAAAAACAAAATTGCTAATTCAAATCTAGTACTTTATTTTCTAGACAATTTTCCGGAACGAGTCCCGTTTTTTCCTTAAGGGTTTCCCGATATACCTTGGACTATTCACCCTCCCGTATAGCATCGCCGGAGTCGTTCTGCAACATCTAGTTAGTAAGAAGATCTATCATATTAGGGTCTCTTATATTAGTGGGATCCTACTAAACTTAGGCAGCGGAGCAATCTTTATATAGATTGTAATAAGGAAGATAAATAGTATTAAAAAGACGAAGATAATTATCTTTATAACGATCTACTTTATCGTAGGTATACTTAATTTTAGGTTAATATAGATTGAAAATAAGTTTTAGTTTACAATTGTGAGTTAGTTGTGCACCCTATATTACCACGCTTACGTATCGTAGGGAAACTGTATTTTACAGTATTAGGAACTTTTAGCTCTGCTTATCGTGAAACTCTGGGATACGAGAACAAAAGGCAGCTAGCTAGAGAGACATAGTGGCAGCCCGCAGAATACGTAAGTTTTCAACCATCTGCTATTCTGTATACTAAATAGTAAACAGCCTAGTAAGACAAAAATCAGATTATTTCGAGATAGAGAACAACCCACGAACACAAGACGAAAACCAACCCCAGCGTATCCCAACTAACAACAGTATCCCACAAACATCTTCAAGTAACGCTCTCTATAATAGTAAAGATCCCGAGAAGTCAGAAGAGGCTTGCGATTTAGTTTAGCAGGCGAGAATGCCAACCCAACCCGACATCTAATCTTGGCACGTTTGCTACGATGTTCTTAGGGGGTTTAAGTATTAGAAGTAGCTTTTAGTTTCTTAGTTGTGCTAGAGTCAACTGCGCTTTGCTTCCTCGGTTGCTTGTAGTTGGGTCCCTGCTTTCGTTCTCTATCTTCCGTTTTCTTCGTCCGACACCCGTCACTATCGTGAGGTTAGCTTTATTACCAAAAAGCAAGCTTAGACGGAATCCTACCTTTTAGGCTGCATCCTTTAGAACGTTGTAGGGTACTCAAACATGACTTCCTTAAAGCCTGCAAGTTCTTTGTGGCGAGATATGCAGCAGAATATTAGTCTAATATAATTTCACCTTTTATGTAAGACCGTCTGCGGACTTAGAATATGTGAACACCCTTCGATATTAGTGCGCAATAATGCTATTCTATTTAATTAGCGAAAGCGCAGCGACTGACACTCCGGCCGTGAAATGTAACTACTCTCTTTCGCATGTTTTGACCCTGTCCTATGTAACACTGACTTATACTATGCATATTGTGGCTGTATTTGGAGGGATAGATTTAACGAAGCGATCACAGGAAAGTTTCGCTTTCAGAACTACTCTTACTAACTAAATCCTCCCGAGCCTAATCGACAAGGAACGGCATACGCATATTAGTAGTATTACCGCGCACGGGTCTACTAGGCGGTAAGCATTACGCAGGAAATCGTAATTGAGGTGGCGCCTGCAGCGTTGTGATAAGTTTCCTATATTCCCTGTAATCTCGATGCATATCCCGGTAATGTAACCCTATGTCGAGCAACTGAGCGCATATCAGTGTCCTTCGCCCTTGGTCTTCACGCTTAGCCCCCCCTCCCACTCCTGCCCTTATATAATAGTCTTCAATACTTCCCTCCAGGTGTACAATCGTAAGTAGCCCCTAATATTGTTTGTATTTTACTTACTAAAGAAGTACGTACAACGAAATCCTCCTAACAACCGCGGAGTATGAACCATGCCTTATAGTTCTCCGTATTGCGTCCCCAGAAAGCTAAGATCTCACTCAAGTTCCCTCACCGAAGCCCATATCCACCTCACTCTCCTCGATATACTAAGCCGTGACGGAAAGTCGGAACGAGACAAGCTGCTAGAAGGACAGACACGAACATACACGAGGCCGTTTAACAGTACGCAGCACTCAGTCTTGGATGATATTAAACAATTATTTATTAGGGACGTAGGACCGGGAGGAGAGTACAATCCTTTTACTAGCAGGTAGATGGACTTAAGAGGAAGCATAGCAGAACTTTAAGGTAACTATAGCGAAGCCGAGGAGTGTTATTCTAGGGCCCTAGAAGGATGGAAAGAGGTACACGGGGATAACCAGGATATCCCCAGTGCTAAAAGCCTCTATAGAGTAAGGAGTATTAGCTAGGGTGGAAAGCCCTTACAGAGTATTAAAATATGGTTTTCTGAGTTAGAAATTCGGCTATTACTGGATCTAATATATAGTAGGAACTATCATAACCCAAATAGATGAAACTTTGCTAACCAAGGCTGTGCCTTAGAGCCTAGAGAAAGCGTATGCAAAATTAAAGCCCAGATCTGGAAACCACACATGGCCGATCAATAGAGTCGTTTGGGGACGAACGAGCTAGAGGGAACGGGAGAGGATTGGGGGGATCAGGGGACCGGGGAGACTGGGTGGGCCGAACAGGCTGGTGTAAATGCCTTACAACCTCCAGGACCGTATATAAGGAGGGGATATGTATTAATGCTAGTAAGAGACACTCGTAAGTCCTAGGGTTTATCGAAGTTTCCGCTATAGCCTGCTTGGGTGTTGGGTTCGGGTGGCTCACATCATGCCTGCATCAACTTTGTTTGACGGCGGGTATAGGTGCCGATGTCCACATACCATCAGTCTACATATGCCTATTCTACTCTTGTTTCCACTACTAGCACTGCACAATGTAATCGTATATTTTCCCCTAACGCCTAAGAACTCAATCTTCTGTGCGATAGCCTGTGCCACGCACACGCAGTCGCTGATCCGCTACTTCTCTCAGCCAGCAGTTGGACGCCTAACCCGAGCCTAAGCCCAGGACCTAGTAACGGCATGCATGATCACTGCATTTTCAAAGATCTGGGTGTGGATCACTGGACAGTATCCTACGACAACGCCATGGTCGCTCTTAGGAAGTAGGAAGAACACCACACAGCAAAAGGACCGGCTTCATATAAGCGCACGAGTAAACATCGCCGATGGCTGTCAATTTAACGCGGCTTTAATTCGTCAGAGAAGAGCACTCTGCGCCATGACGCGCAATATGTATCATTTGGTATCATATCACCGCGTGCGAGCCCCCATCATCTAACAATATCCTAAAGTCTACTGGGGGCAAGCATTGCCCAAAACCGCAATTAAGGTCACTAAGTGGCGCTTACAGCGTGTGACAACTTTCCGATTTATCCACGAAGCGAAGCCATCTTGAGCAGAAAAAGAAACCCTGTGCCGAGTATTGAGCATATATCAATAGTCTCCGCCCTGGGTCCTTCACCCTTTGTCTTACAACATTTCTCCTTTCTGTTTAGTAATTAGTCCCTCAATAGACGCATTCTAGCCATATCAACGGAATCCATTCAGGCCAATGCTCCTACCGCCAAAGTAAGACTTCGGGATATTTGTCAATAATTAGAGCTTAAATCCGATGTAGAAGCAATCGTAGGCGCGACTTCTCTACGACACCCTCAAAAAAAAAGAAGAACCCATAACTTTCAATAAGATCTGCGATTCGCTTTCAAAAGCAGACAAAGTAAAGAAGACTAAAAATTAGAGGATGTCTGTCTCCACAAATCTTTCTAGAGATAAGGTATGTCCTATTCCTATCTAGTGACTCCTCCCTAACTCTTACCAGGCATTTAAATTCGATAGACGCAAATAGGAACTCAGCCAGGCAACTTTAAAAGATGGATTTACGCCTACTCCTCAAAATAGAGAGAAGGGGAAAGAGGGAAAGAGAGGGAGAAAGAAAAAGCCCAATCCCGCGCGATACTCTGATAGGATGAGGATCAATTCTATACTCGAGCCACCCGCTAAAAAGATGACCGTCCACCAGAATAACCTCTGATTCTATATCTAAAGGTTTTTATGTATGTAAATCGTCCTCTGCGCGTCTGAATCTAATCGTTGCATAGTTACTGCGTTTAGCACAAGGTTATTGTATTCTTGGCACAATAGCAAGTTTGGCATCATGGTATAAAGGCGGGTTCGTTGTCGCTGGTCAAATAGTAGCCCATTTTATTTTTGCTTTGGGCGGTCTTATAGGGATTGGAATATGTTTTCTTTTCGACGTGGAAAGCTGCAAGATGGGCAAGTAGGAAATTTCTATATAAGACGTAAGGACACACACCTAGTCGCGCCTCTATCTTGCATAGAAGGATCGTAGATAGAGGGCCGATTACAAATTACTAGTACAGAGCGATTCTTCCTCCTAACCTCGATGCATATCCCGGTAATGTGGCCCTATAACAAGCATTAAGCGCATATCAACATCCTTCGCTCTTGATCCATCAACCTCAGCAGCCCCTCCAGTTGCCTTACCGCCCTCTTGTCCTTTACAGGTTGCCTTCCTGCACCCACTAAAGCAATTGATGCATTAGCCTGTAATACACACATAGGTGGTTCATTTCAGCTACGAGTTACGGGAGAGAGGACCCCAGCAAAGTTCTCCAGTCATCCTGGGGGATTCCTACCTTCTCCACTTTCGCCGACCAAATCCCTCCCGAGTCTAGTCGCAAGGGACGGCACGGCGCCAGTGGCGGCCTGATAGTGACACCCCAAAAGCAGCCAT
>JAQGEP010000511.1:418-17512 GCA_028476805.1 Acrocalymma vagum
ACAACTACTAGATACTAAGATATACCCTATATTCTATATATTACTTCTAGAACTAGTAGACCTAAGTATACCTCTTTAAACTACGTTCTATTATAAATAAGATAAGGAAGATAAATTTAAAGTAGAAGCCCTTTTAGCTTATAGAGAAATAGGTAGATAAGACTTCTAAAACGACTACTTCCTCTAGAAATAGCTTATTAAATAAAAAGGGTATCTAGACTCTAAAAATATATAGGAACCTAAATTAAACTTATAAAATTATTAGTAACTACTTAAGGAAGTAAGGAGATAGTTCCGCGTATACTACTATATAGGCGTAATACTAGTAATCTTGTAAAGTAGCTAAAACTTACTATAAAACCCTTTACTAATACGATAAAGTAGTACTTATTGTATTATTAATAATATCCTTAATAGTCTATATTATAGAGAAAAAGCCTAATAAAGTATCTATAGCTAGATAATTAACTACCTCTATCTCTAGAGGCTTACCTAACTTCTCTATCTCGTTTACTAGATACTTAGTTTTACGCTTAGCGCGCTTCTTGGCCTAAGCGAGAATTTTCTTATTCTATATAAGGTAAGTAATAACTTTAGCTAATAGACGCTTATCTTCTTCTACCTTCTTCTTATACTCTTCGCGAGTCTTATCTAAGGAAGCCTATAATAAACTCTTATAAGGATGACCTAAGCGAATATACTCTAAATACTTTAGACGTTAGTAACTAGATAAACTTATAACGTAATAATCTAGACCTCGTTTAAAATAATAGTTATAGGAGATAGTAGCGAGATCGCCGTTATAACGAATTTCGAGGGCAAGACGAAGATAGTTCTACGAATAGTTAGAGGGTATGTTAAGATATAATAGATAGAAGGTAGGAAAAAGGCAGCTACTTACTTATAAAGGCCTAGGGATAGACCTTGTAGAAGGGGGAGGTAATATTAGGATTTAGGAATCTAGGACTAATAGATTTAGCCCCGTAGTAATATAAGCGCGCTTACTACCTCATACCCGGTTACGTGACATAAGACTACGTGACCTAGGTTACTAAGTTACAGTAACCTAGCGACTAGAGGGCGATTACCCGGTTACTAGGTCACAGTAACCTAGTGACTACTATATGTATATAATTAATAGACAATGGGCTTACAGAGACTATTGTGTTTAATCTATATTACTACTTGAACATACTCTTCTGCTTTACCCCCCGTGAAAAGCCTCATCACTGCACCTCGGACACAGCTATCCCGGAGAACCAACCCTAAGCCTTAACACCTACGTCAAGTCTTAACACTCGGACACAGCCATCCCAGAGAACCAACCCTAAGCCTTCACACCCAAGTCAAGTCTTAACAGTTATATATTAATATTAGATTAGTATAAGATATAAAAGATTATTTATATAGCTATTACTTTATAGGCTTAGTAGGTTAAGTAGAGGCTTAAGAAGACTATTAAAGCTATTAACTAGCTAATAATTATAGTATATAAAATAACTATTTAGAACTTATTATATAAGTATAAAAATTAATAGTTAAGAGAAACTATGCTTATAAAGTAAAATAAAAGAAAGTATAGTAAAATTTACTACTTGAAGCTCTAGATAAAAATATAGAAGAAGTAGTATTCTAGTCTTTTATAAAAGTATAGTAGGTACGTAATAATTAAGCTTAAAAGAAAGTAAATAAAGTAGCTCTATAGCTTTAGAAAGATAAAGCTTTAAGCCTTAAGAAGGCTATAAAGACTAAAAAGTAATTAAAGCTTAATTAATATTAGTATATAAAAGCTATTATAAAGGAGGCTTAAGAGTAGGCTAAGCTTAAAAAGGCTACTTAAAAAGAGAAGGAAAAGATTACTAAAGAAGCTAATAAATAGCTTTAAAATAATATATAAGCTTTAAAAAAAGGTTTAAGAAGAGCCTTAAAGAAAGCGCTATCTACTTAGTAAGAGATTCTAGCTTAAACTAATTTACTATTAGTAGGGGATTAATCTTAGGTATAAACTTAGTATAGGCGCGCTATAAAGCCGCCTAGGCGGTTTTAGTTGTAAATTACTACTCTATATACTTTATAGAGCTCCTCTAAGAGCAATACTAAAAAATCTCGTGATTTTATCATCTATATACTGCTCTACAGCGTCAAATTGTGGGTGTAATATATGGCCGAAACTGTGCTTTACGTAGGGACGTGTGCTTGCTGATTCAGCACGGTAATCTATAACGTTTCCCACAAGCGAGCGGGGCACACAAGCGAGCGGGGCAGAGAGGCCAGATTGCAACACCATCACACTCAAATCGCCATGGCTCGACGCAACAACGCTCAATCAAGCTCTAACGAAGGCATGGTTATTCTAGCTTGTTTAGCTGTACAATCAAAGCAGTTAAAAAGTAATCGACGCGCGGCAGATATATATTATGTCTCTTCTATAACAGTAGATCGTCGACGTGCTAGAATACCTTGTCGAGCTAATTGTAGTTAAGCTAAATTCGAAGAAGCTTACGAAGCTAGAGGAGGAGGTGTCGCAGGCCAAGGCATCAGCCATGAGAGCCTGAGAAAGAAACTGCATTAGTAATCTTGCCATATAATCTAAGACGTGCGGGGTCAGGTTCACTAGGAAAAAAACACACACAATACAACTCTGCTGTTCATAATCAAGTTTTTGACTCTCCATCATTTTAGCACGTTCAGTGCGACACAATTCGTTCGTCAAGCGGATTGGTTATTGGACACCCTGCACCTGCCACAGAGCGGCCGATGCCTGCAAAAACATCTACGGCGATGCATGGATTCTACAGTACTACCTCCTCGTCGAGCGTCTGCTTGGATGGCGGCAACTTTGTGGCCCCCTAAGTAGGCGAATAGGGATCCAGGTACCCGTACGCTTACCAATTGGCCAATATACACATCACTTGTTATGCGCCACTTTTACCGTAAATGGCTACGAAGATTTTGGTGATTGACATCGCAGGCATTGTGACATCTCAGTTGGATACTCGACTCTGACTTACATGCATCTATCGGCGATCAAATCGAACCGAGCATGCAGGCGCACCGGGTCCAGTGCGAGTGAGCGTATGAAGCAAGGCTCCACTGACTTCTTGGCCAGCCTGGACATCAATGACATCTTTCGGGCCCTATATTCGTGTTCAGTCAGATATTGCGGGAATTGGGGACATTATTTACCGTGAAGTCATAGTTTGGAGATCCGTTGCAAGCCATTGCCTGAGAATTCACATCCTGGATCGGTCCATCATAGGTCGGCATGTAGATGCCTCTGCCCTGTTGCAGACCGTTAAAGGATTGCATAATAGCATGGCTGTGGGCAAGTGTCGGCACTAGAGCCAGAGAAAAGACGTTAAATTTAATGATGCAACAATTGGACGATGGGATAATCTCGAAGGCGTTTGAAACCAAAAGTGAAAGACTGTGAGAGCAATTGAACTCCACAAGAACGATGTTTTGAATCAGGATTTATCCAAAGATCCAGATGTACTTCGTAGCTCCACATCTCCTACTGCCAAGAACGTCTTCATTTCCATCGCAAGGATATTTGCATTGAAACTTTGGCTAAGAACACTTTCAAGTTTTGAAGTCATATCGAACTCTGCTATCCGAATCCACTAATAAATTTCGAATGGGCATTCTAGATTAAATTGCGGTATTCAGGATGGTGAGTACCGGCTGGGCTATTGACAGAGAACTCACCGTCATTGCCGTAGACCACTAAGAATGCTTGATACGTCTCGACCATGAGCAACGACGATGAAGTTCAGTTAGCTCAATACATCGAGGAAGCGCTCACAACAAGTCCGTGCTCATTCAGATCATAATGAAAGAGACTAAACTCAGTTTAGTATGAGAAAAGGTATCTCTCCGTGTCGAATAAGGATAAGGCTCATTTTGCAGAAGCAGATCCAGGCTAAGGAAGCCATTTGATCGGGAACGCGGGGATCGCTAATTGAAATCCTGGCCTCTTCCAATCTAGTGGAGCTGAGATTAATTGTATGCGACGATCTACGCGTGGTATCCTAGTTGGCCTAGGATATCTTTGGGTAAGGTTTTGAAGGGTTTCGAATCTGTCGCTTTAGGCTGGAGTAAAAGCTACATTCTCGTTCGTGAGTTGGATCTTAACTAGGACACCCACACTCAAGTGACTCTTCGGAGACCATGGCTCCGTAGCTAAAGCAGTAAAATGAGCATCACGGAGGTGCTCTTACAAGGCATTGACATATTGACGCATCATCAAGCTCGGATTTGTACTGGTACAAATAGCGAGTTTCGGACTCAAGACCGGTCGCGAGGTTATGAACATCATGTTCTGAAATTCTTTCATTGCTCATTTTTAATGTCATTAGTAATATTCAACAATTGAGAACTCTCAAAGCCATCCAGCTACGGGAGCAATATACATATGCATGTGTAGCTGCTGGGATACGTAGGAGGCTCTTCCCCTTCCATTACCAACCTCTCTTCGTTCCCGCTTGTGACGGCTCTCTTTTTTCGTCTTATGACCTCGCCATAAGACTGATAGTAATCTTGGGGGTGCTTCAAACGTTAAGTTATTAGTCGAAACAACAGGGTCAATATATGTGACTTGTAAAGCGATTGGATTATTCTAAGAAGTGGCGCTTATTTGTAGAAGCCCATTAATAGTATCAAGTAATTTATTATATTTGTCCGAAAGGCTCACGATATAGTAAGTAATATCCAGTTAGAGGCTCGCATATATAGAGCTGGTGTGAGGGCTGGTTGTCAACAGAGGGACAATAGCAGTAAAGATTAGAATAAGGGCTTGTATTAGGACTTCGGAAAGAGAGACGAATCCTTAGGGAGTCTCTATAAGAGGAGATAGGTTTATATACGGGTAGTCTACCCTCCTGGCTACTCCTAGGGTAGTTCCGTATGGGTCTCGGTCAAATAGGTATCACAAATATACTACTATAATTTGTTTAGGAACAGACTATAAGATTCTATCATATACTATAGTAGTATAAGCTATAGAGCTTCTTCTACCAGTAGCCTATTAAAGGTTTGAGCTTTCTTCAATCCTAAGTACATATTTTAGTGCACTTGCTTTACCACTCTTCAAGTTCAGCAGTGCCTCTTGTACACCATCCAAACCTCCTGGCACAAGTTGGTGGGGATGCGCCTTAAACCATCCCTCTTGCAGACCCCTTGTAATGATCCTTGAGTAGACAAAACCTAAGTCTTGCTCATCCTTGTGTATAGCGTTGGTGAGAATGCCTACTGTCGAGATGCCTTCAGGGATTAGGTCCTTATCTGCTGGCCACACAACGGCGATCTTGCCTCCAGGAGACATCGCTTTAGCAATATTGACATACGTGCCCTTTTCGCTGATGGCATCGTAGGCATGTCGAAGCTGGGCCCCCTTCAATGCATCCTTGATGCCTTGAACGACAGCTTCATCACCCTTACGGTAGTCAACGATGGTGTCACCCTTGCTGCGATCAATAAGGCCCTCGACAAAATTAATACCCCTGCCAGCTACTGCGATGATTGGGTGGATGTTCGATTTCTTGGCGAGTTGTATAGCAAATGCTCCAACTGCGGAAGCACCGCCATAGATGACCAAAGGCAGGGTCTCAGTTGCTGGATTGAACGTATTTGGAAGCGCAAGCTGCTTGGACGAGTATAAGCCAAGTACGGAAGTCAAAGTAGCGAGTGGGAGAGTAGCAGCCTCTATTGAGGTTGTTAGCAAAATCATAATCAGCCACAAGTTTTCCGCTACAATTCGAACATACCTTCGAAAGAAGTGGTCTTGGGAATGTGGAACGTTGTGTAGGCCCACGCAAGTGCGTATTGCGCAAAACTTCCACCTGGGGTGAGAATCTCGTGGAACGCTGCAACACGGTCACCGACTTTGAACTCTGTGACGTTGCTTCCCACCGAGTGCACAATTCCAGCGATATCGTCGCCTTGATTGATCTCAAAAGGTACCATGCCAGGAATCTTCCAATCCTTGGGGTTGGTACCACTGACGATTACCTTGATCACCACCTGGTCATCATTGGGGACTGGTATCTCCACGTCCACAATAGTGACCTTGGTATCCTTGCTAACAATTGCTATTTGAGCCGTATTAGATCAAATTTTGATTTAAAGTCAGTGAACATCTACTAACCTTCCTTCATGTTGTAGTCTATGACTTGATTGTATCTAACCCAAGATAAGTGGTAAGCTGCAGTGTGCGTTGAGTACGAATATCGATTCTGTGTTCTTAGCTTTTGAGGTACCAGAACTTGCATTTTATACATTATGTTTTGAGCATCTCCGGGCTCGGTCCGTGATTGCAAACTGAAGACCTCTCCGCTGCGTGGATATATCGGCCCGAATATCTTTGTTCGAGCATTTTGGTCCGGGGTTATATAAAATGACAAATCTACCAACTCTTAATTCACTGCCATATACGCTATTTTAATAAGATATTGAACTTGGAGATCTATTATTACAAAGATGAACAAGGTGATTATTTATCGTCAATACCCTAGGTAGGTTTGGAAAGTGTACAGTCAAGCCCTTGGGCAGATTGCGCACAAGACCCTATGGAAGTTCTGGTCTTCATCGATATTCAGTGTTGTTCAGACGAGTTTCGACAGGAGAGAAGGGCTAGTCTGATTGAGATGAGTATTATTTCGTCCGTACCTGCCGATTGGATGTTCGTGAAAATAGACGACCAAACCAGTCAACATTTCATCAATTAGAGCACGGACGAATGAATGCAGCATTCTAAATTACTACGAGATGGAGAGCGAGATTGGATTCGGCGATTCGGCGTCTCATGGCGAGCTACAGGTAGAGTTGGAGCTTTCGTACAGAAATCGCAATGAGAGGATCGAAACGAACAATAAAACCCGTTATGTGACACGCCTATCCGAAAATGATGCGCTGTTGGGAGTAGGGGGGGCTACCGGGTGGACGACACCTCCAATACTGCTCCCCAAAGCCGCTAATCCTACAGCTAGGGAGATTCCAAGAATTTCGGCCAGGTGAAGAAGTATTCTCGTGGCGTCGGCCGAAAGCTTTGGCGCAGGGTTGCGTACAACCTCTGAGTTCCGCTCAACTTTGATCAGCTGCATCAATGAGATTAGTTTTGTGTACCCATGTCATAACATCGGGATTTCTTCTCGATCGAAATCATACAAATTTTCACCATCAGTGACACGTATTGGTAATGTGGATAGAGGCTTCGGTTACGCACTGCATCCTGTCAGCAAAAGTTCGCAGATAATGACGGACTCTAATCAAAGGGTCTAAGCCTCGCGCATTGATATAAATAATGATCAAATCCATACGGCTCTCTCTTCATTTTGGTTAGTCCATCTGAAAATCTTTAGGCGCCTACTAGTCTCTAATACGTTGCGCAACCTTGAAATCTCGTGCACGTTTTTAAGTCCCTCTAGCTACGTATGATTCACCTTTTCTAGTAGGACTACGGTAATCGGAGTAATAATATTCAGGAGTAATTGGATTCTACATTGTTTTGATTATAATATCCTGCTGTTTTGTAATTGTGATTGTAACAAGCTGCTTATGCCCAAGGTAGAACAGGACGGTAGGATGAACAGCCTTGAGGAACTAATCAAAAAGGGCTGGTTAAAATCTCCTGATGCATGAGTTTTGAATGATTGGCAATAAGAACTGGTATTAATTCAAGGCACACGATTCACAGTTGAGATGTTGTATTACCTGCCCAGACTTTTCTCAGTGAACTGCTTTCGTCAGATATTTATGACGCCAACGACGCGACCGTCACTCTATATATTGAAAAGTTCTGCTCCTTCTCATCAACTAAAGCTAGCTAGTAGTACGCGAGCCTCCAAAAAATAATGACTACGTCGCTTATGCAGCTAACTACAAGAGCAAACTTACGGGAAGCGGATGATAACCTTTGCCTCATGGCGATTGAATGACATCTTGTTGACTTTCACCAAGAAATTGCTTTTCGGCCGAAGACTCTCGGCATCCGCACCTTTTTGGTCAGCCAAAACGTCACAACCATCTCCCAAGACATGGTTTGGTCGACTGCAACTACGTAGTTGATTCCTAAATCCAGGCTACAAATGTAAGTTCACTGAGTCGAACGACTCTCCAAGCGACGTTCGGCCGATACTCCAGACTTCTTTTTCCCGTAGCCCCACTTTCGGCCGACGCACGTGAAAAGAGCAACACGCCTCTTCCTCGTCCAACTACTCCGTGCCCGGCAATATTAGGAAACAGAATTGGAGCTAGTGCTTAGCAGTATTCCTAGAAACGAGCTAATTACGCAGGGTTAAATGAACACCTGGTGCCCCAACTCTGTCAAACTACTCACTGGGAACGGTGACGAGAAGCGGAGGTTAGTCTTGGGGGAAAGCTCTCTAGAGGAAGATTTCTCCATAGGCTAATCCAAGTGCGGTAGGTAATTGGCCCAGAACTCGAGTACGCCGGACGTTGGAGTCTTCATGTGTTTTCACGGCATCGAAATCTATGAACCAGATGAGAATTTGGTAGTATATAAATCAACCCCTGGTCTGCACAGGAAGCTGTGTGTTCCGCTTGCTCGTCATCTATGCATTTGCTTCTGTGAATGCTCCCACCATGAGCCCTCTATCTAGCTTGGTTATAACCAGCCTGACCTTTGTACATATTGCTCAAGCTCAGGTTTACTTTGGTGAAGCCCGCGCTCCCAATGCATTCACCCATGTGCAGGCTCTCAATACAACCATCCTCACCCAGTACGGCCATTCTGAGCCTGTGTATCCATCACGTGAGTATTACTAGTACCTGGTTCGATTGTCCGCTCCTCGCTCACACACGGGCTAGCAAACACAACTGGTGCTGGAGGATGGGAGAATGCTCTCGCAAAGGCAAAAGCCTTTGTGGATGAGTTGACCCTCGAAGAGAAGTCCAACATGGTCACTGGTGTACCCGGTCCCTGCGTTGGCAATATCTACCCAATCCCGCGACTCAACTTCTCCGGGCTTTGCCTACAGGATGGACCAGTGCAAATCCGCACTACCGACTATGTAAGCCTGTTCCCTTCCAACATCAACATTGCTGCGACGTGGGACAAAGCCATGATGTACTCCAAGCATCTTGCTATGGGTCGCGAGTTCAGAGCCAAGGGCGCACATATGGCCCTAGCGTAAGTGCTACACGAATGTAAACGCACATATCACTTATTGATTTGTGAGCAGTCCATCCGCTGGTCCTCTTGGCCGCTGCGTCTATGGTGGGCGTAACTGGGAGGGATTCTCGCCCGACCCCTATCTGAGTGGCATTGCAATGGAGTTTGGCGTAAAAGGAATTCAGGATGCTGGCGTGCAGGCTGTAGCAAAGCACCTCGTTGCCAATGAGCAGGAGATTCTGCGGAATCCTCTGGCGAATGCGACAACCGGAGACATCTACTTTGAGGCGCTTTCGTCGAATTTGGATGACCGCACCATGCGTGAGTGACAGCGAGACATACAAGGCGCATTTCAAGCGGACACTAATCTTGCTTTAGATGAACTCTACCTGTGGCCCTTCGCCAACGCGGTTCGCGCCAGGGCATCTTCGGTCATGTGCTCGTACCAGCGGGTTAATGGATCTTACGCCTGTCAAAATTCAAAACTGCTTAATGGCATTCTTAAAGATGAGCTCGGCTTCCAGGGCAGTGTCGTCTCAGATTGGTACGCAACACACTCGGGTGTTGGAGCCATCGAAGCTGGGCTAGACCTTGATATGCCCGGACGCATTAGAAACCGCAACGTACGTCTCCCTGAGTTGGATAAGTTTGCTGCGTTCTTTGGTGGCAATATCACCTCTATGATCACCAACGGGACCTTGCCCGAGAGTCGCCTAAATGACATGATCGCTCGCATCATGGCGCCTTACTTTCACCTGGGCCAGGACCAAAATTACCCGACCATCGACCCTTCCAGCGTCATTCTCAATACCTTTTCCGCCCGCAGCACCTGGTTCCGGGACGATTGGAGGATTGATATGGATCAACCAATTCGAGATGTGCGTGACAACCACGCGGACCTTATTCGTGACATTGCAGCAGCGGGGACTGTGCTTCTCAAGAACGAGAAAGCACTACCTCTGAAGTCTCCGAGTTACATTGCCGTCTTTGGTAACGACGCCGGCGACGTTCAGAACGGTCCGCTGAACAGATTTGGCAGTCCTGAATCTCTGGAGTTTGGTACTCTTGTTGTCGGCGGAGGATCTGGAGCAGGCCGCATGAGTAACCTGATTACCCCCTTGAGTGCTCTTCAGTCACGCGCGAAGCAGGATGGCATGTTGATAGAGCACTGGTTGAACAACACGCTCATCGCCACATCCAACGTGTCCACACTCTGGTACCCGCGAGCTCCCGATGTGTGTCTTGTCTTCACCAAAGCCTGGGCTCGAGAGGTTATTGACCGCAACGATCTGAACCTGGGATACAATGGCACTGAAATGGTGAAGAGCGTTGCAAAGGACTGTAATAACACAATTGTCATTTCACATACACCAGGCCCAGCCAACTACCCATTCGCCAGTCATCCCAACGTGACAGCCATTTTGGCTGCGCACTACCCTGGCGAGCAATCTGGACCGTCGCTGGTCGATGTTTTGTATGGACACGTTAATCCGTCCGGCAAGCTGCCTTATACAATCGCCTGGAATGAGAGTGATTACAACGCCCCAATTGTCACCGATATCCAGACGAACGGCACAGAAGACTGGCAATCGTGGTTTGATGAAGGACTCGAAATCGACTACCGCCACTTTGACGCTAAGAACATTTCCGTGCAATACGATTTTGGCTTCGGGTTATCGTACACGACTTTTTCTATGGACACCATATACGTTCATGGTATTCAAGATGCTTCTCATTTCAGTATTACTTCCCGCCCAGTGGAGCAGCCTATCCATCCCGGTGGCAACCCGGCCCTATGGGACGTTCTCTACGAGGTTGACGTGCAAATACGCAACAGTGGCGACGTCAAGGGTGCCACCGTTGCCCAGCTGTATATCGGCTTCCCTGATAGCGCCCCTGCAGGAACACCGCCTCTGCAACTTCGTGGGTTCGATAAGGTCGAGCTGGCTCCTGGCGAGCGTCAAACAGTGCGTATGGGAGTTATGAGACGCGACATCAGCTACTGGGACGTTATCCAACAAGACTGGGTAATACCTAGTGGCGAATTTACATTTAATGTCGGCTTCAGTAGTCGAAATCTGGTAGTGTCGGCTACAGTCACCCCAATTGCCATATAAATCCCGGTCGGCGTAGAGCCAGCGATGGATTAATCGGGAACGATGTAGGGGTCACCGTGTCCCAGACTACGGTTAAGCGTCGTGTTGGTGTACTATAATATTCAGACTTTCTTCCCGTTCGCTTGTCATTCCTTTTCCGGTTTGAGTATGACGCCGTCGTCTTTTTCTAGTCATGGATACTCAAAAAACATGTCCACGAGTGGTTCTTCGAAGTGATCAGGATGGAACATTCCATCATCGCCGCCTGCGCCAATCTCGGCTTGCAGATCGAATGACTGTAGAGCGTTGGGCTCGACGAAAGAGGAAGATGCGGTATTTGGACCCGATGATGCTTCCCTCTCGGTGTGAGCATGACTCAAGAGAAGCGACTTCTGAAGTGCCTTGACACCAGCCTGGATGACGGGATTGCCGTCTTTGAGCGGAGCCAGGCGTGCAATCGCCTGTTGGACCGCACCCTGTATTTCTGCAGATTTGGCAGCTGTGAGGCAAACACCCTGCATTCGCATGAAAAAGGCAAGGAAAATACACGAGTCAATTGCGTGGCAAGACAGCCCGTAAATTCTCTGTTGGTTGGGTGGTAACAGGTCCATGAGTGTCTGTTGCGCGGTGAGGGAGGCGAGCGCAGCCTCCACGGCTGCGCCACGACTTTGACGATGCACAAGAACGTGGTCTCTATGCAATGTTAAAATGACTGAGTTAGCCATCAGTTGAGCCATCTGCCGCTGCCTTGGGATGATGTGGTTGCAAGCGTCCCATGTTGTGTCGGGATTGTTGTTTCTCAGTGCTGGGTGGTGGTTCATGCAGATCTCGTCGATGTCTTGATGAAAACGGAGAACGACGGAGTAGTCCCTAACCGATCTATAATTAGCACCAGAGGACAGAATCTCGTGATTCTTTCTGGCCAAGGCGTATGTGAAGAGACGATTGGCAAACAGTGGAGGCTGGGCTGAAGGAGAAACCGGAGAAGGGAGCGAGACTGAACGGTCAGACGGAATGTTGCAGCCAGCTGGAAGCTCCTGAGTGCAATCACTCATGTTCACGGTTCTCGGCCGGCCTAGGATGATGGCCATATGACTACTCCTGTTAGATACAGTTTGAAAGCGGACGCCCTTCTGACCCCTACCTGTCCCACGCGAACAGCGTGATCCAAAGCCGTCGTCGATACTCTTCGTCCCACAGGCGTGCCACTAGATTACCTGGGGCACATTGATCAGATATTGAATCGTCTTGACGGAGGTGTAGGCTGAGTTCTTGGGCATCGCTGTTCATCGATTAGAAAACTAGTGAACAAAACAACATCAACGGCTCGAACCTACCGAATAGCCTTGCCCACAATCTTCCAGGCTACAAGACCTTGACTATTACCTTTGAACCACAGGGCTCTGGTGAGATTGTACTCGATTGTTGTAATTACTGGGCTGCTATCTTCAAATATAGACGCAATTGAACTGGCAAAAGCAGCCCATCTATCTGACAAGACATTCTTCTGCACTATGGTTCCAAGGCCCAGAGTCTGCTCGGATATAGTACCAGAGGGCATGTATAGCAATGATACGGCCAACAATTGGAACAATAATGCCGGAAATACGAGTCGTGTCATGGTGCCCTCGCGCGATGTCTGGTCATTTGGAGAACCATCCGGTACCTGCCAAGCGTAGTACGCTTCCCTAAATAGGGTTTCATCTAGAATCTGGACATGCCAGTTGGCTTCTGTGAAAAATACTGCAATAAGTTCCTCCAAAATTGCTGTTCGTGGCAGCTGTGATACAAGGAGCTTGTATCGCTCGGCAGCGCCTGGTGAGGTAAAATGGGCAAGCGGAGTATAGCTCACTAATGATGATTCGATCAACTCAAGTCCGTCAGCAAATGACTGCAATCAATGTCGTGATCAGAGATACCTCGCTGAATAATGGATCCGTTTGGCGGAGTAGTGAATTCATGCTACTCACAGCAGAGTATCCGCCAACGGATAAAAGTGGCGATGATGTATCCGAAGACATGGGCGCTATTGACGAATGCGTGACCATGTCAGACGGCGACAAGACCACAGCCTGAAATGGATCAATAGGTACGGAGGGATCAGCTCCACTACTGGTACGTTCTGTCAGCTGCTCAGTGCCAGTACTGAACTTGTCATGATAAGTACCGTATTGTCGCATCGTAGCGGCACCTATTGGGTACATTACGACGGAGGCAGACATTGCATGGTTGCTGTCTATTGCACTGTACACGTGAGGCGCTGATTAGCTAGTGAATGCAGCGTTGGAAGATCGCGAAGACTCGCTTGCCTTCTGCTTCCTGCGATGACATTCTCCGCAGGTTGTGACCCTTCGCCCGTGGCGGCTCTGATGGGTCTCCATGGATGTAATTGATGAGAGACCAGAGTGCAGGATCGAGGGTCAGCGTTCCCATGACCAGAAAACTGACTAATGAGAGTGGGGTTTAGTCTTCATATAGTTACTTACTAATTATCTTCAATTGGCTTGGCTAAGTCCATGAGGCCAATACAGTTTGAATATGGCGCAAAAACGAAGTTTGGGGCTGCTTGCGTCGAACCGACATTCTACCGCGTAAACACGAGTTTTCCGATAAGCGGTATTCTCTACAGGTGAGACTGACCTCACCAAAGTCCATTTCCGCTTTCGAACCTGAGCATACAAGGATTTAAAACTGAGCAGTGACTAAGTAACCTGAGCATGTGGCTGTGCAAGCCTGAGCAGGTCTTGGCAGCCTGAGCAAGCCTGAGCAAGCCAAGTATTGGCCCAAATCTGGGACAGCTGGCGTCCCAGAGTCGGGCCACTCCCCTGTTCGGTGGCCCAGTTCTTGACACATGGCCCAGATTTAGGCCCCTAAACTCGTTAATACTTTCCTTTAAATAGTGTCAGTAAAATAATTATAACAAGGGTACTATTCCTAATCTGTAAGGATCTTTAGCTACTAGTAGTGCCCTTTTCAATTTTAGCCACGACTTCAGGAGTCTATAAAGACTACAATTGTGTATACTTTAATAATTAAATTTATAATCTTTCTTTTTAATTACACTTGTATTTAATTACTAGCGTTTTTATAGAGGATCTAGTGATTTAGACCAACTTTAATGGGAATATAGAAGTAAGAAAGTTAAAGATCTAATTACTGGTGCAGAGAATACTAAATGTCGTATCTTTGGATAGATAATCGAGTTAAAATTCTTTTTAGGAAACGTAAGGATTTACAGTACTAGCCTAATCTATAATAGCTATAAGTTGTTAATGTCATGCCTCCGAAGCTCTATCGTGGCACCATCAGACCATCAATACGTAGCAGGTTCTAGAGCATACTATTAAGGATTAAACCACTCAACGCATCTAACCAAGCCGCCTTAATATTTAAAACCCTCGCTAGTACAGCACGAATTCATGCGAGCAGGCTACAGTAAGAGGCCTCGATTTGGGATTGGACACAAGAAATAAGGGATACGTTAATAAGGCAGACTTTAATACAGTCTAGCTAGGATTCTAGGAGCTCGAGACTGCGTGCTAACAAGTCCTATTAACAAGTCTACGGGGATATCCTCGCTAGGAGTTGATGGTGCTATAGCCTGTTATATGGTCTAGGGAGAGTTTAGGTTGAGTTGCGCCTAATTAGGAGTCTGTTTATAATACTCCTCGCATAAATTCTCGCCACGCAGCTAGGCAAGGATTAGGACGGCTTGACGCCGCTTAATAAGTCTTTTTAGCAAGTCCGCGAGGGCTTCTCTGCCTAGGCTTTATGCTACGAAGAATATCTAGTCTGTAATTAGCTATATAAGGGAAACTAGCGCATATAGCCTATATTAGAGTTTAGATTAAATTAGGTTGCGTGTTATCTAGTTAAGCAGATGTGGAATACGAAGGGTGTTTCTATCGGTTACAGCGTTAGTTAACCTTAGACGCAAGGTAATCAGCGAATACAGTAACAAGTGGCCTAGAGTTGTTAATACGAAGATTTATATAAATTGGTTATGTTTGTAACGCAGGCAGAAGCAATTTCAGGGTCGCCAAGTGAATTTTTCTTAAAGCTGGATCTCACTGGGGAGAATGTGAAGTATTTTCTGGTGGTGATAGTAGTAAGCTGGAGCATAAATATAGCGAAATCATGGAATTTTACAATGCTTGATGATAATAATGACAGTTAATGATAATTGTTGAGTGTGAGGACGAGCACGGGCTCCTGCGTCGAGGGAAGATTAACGAGGTATGTTGGCTCTATTTCAGCTACACTAAGATAAGGAGAGGAAGAGGTACACAGGCTCTCCGTCCTCATACCGTGCTCGGAAGCGGAGCAATCTCTCACCGGGCGCGACAGCACGTAGGCCCCGCGCGGTCATGTGACCTGCCTGCTGGCTGGACATGCGCAGGGTCGTCACAGCGACTCGGTGATGTGGGCGACTCGGTGATGAAACACGTTAGTAATATCGTATTAAGTATTAGCACTCGCCTGCGGCGAGTATAGGCGCAGCCCACTTAGCTAATATAAGCTAAGCCTTAGTATAGATACTACTCTTAATCCCAAGTCAGATTTAATAATAATCCGAACGCTTATGTAATTCATATAGGCATATATCTTATAACTAGTAAAATATCCATTAACTAACGTTCTTTCTATTCAGACATTGACAGCGACTCCACCACCAACTCACGCTTCTACGCCTTCCTGTTAGCGCTACAAGGTTCGGACATGTAATGTCACGTTGCTGAGCAATGGGGCATGTGGTTGAGCTAATTGATATATTGATGGATGAACTGCTGAACTACTGATGGTTCTAGGGCTATAGATATGTGTGCTGGTTCAGAGTGATTTCCCCTGGGCTTGTACGTGTGTAGACACATGTAACACGCCATACGTTTAGGTGAGTATATACTTCTACAACCATTGTAGAGTCGTGCGGCACGATCAGGGATCTCCTTGTAACATAAAATCGTCACATGCAAGACTACAGCCGCCTCACCCCTTCACAGTGCCGCTCCGACCAAATCCACCTCAACAGCTGACCAGGAGACAGGACGAGATGTAGCTACTGGAAAACTTGAGGGCGTTGGTGGGCGGTGTGGTAGTCGAGATGATGGCAAAGCGAGAGTTCGATTCGGTCTTGGGAGAAGAAGATGGAGAGAGGCGCCGTAGTGAAGACGGGAGAGACGCGGTGTTGTTAATTATGGGTTGGCGCAGCTACAATTAGCACCAATCTGAGCATTAGGGCTCGAATACTCTACAAGAACGCCTGAAATGAATTTTCTCCCTCCAGTCAGCCTGCGAAGAGGCCGACTGCATCTTCAACCCCCCAAAACGAAGATCACGGAAGCAGCAGAAGCTGAACCCGTTCGTCGAGCCCAAGGATTATTCCAGGGTTGCGGTGACATAGTACTCGACGTTTGTTCACCTCACTACCGCTTGTTCGCGTTCACTTTCAGTTTCAGTTTCAGTTTCACCTTCACCTTCACCTTCACCGCCGCCCACGCATATCTTATCCACCCCGCCATGTGGTTCCGCTAACTACTATCCCTACGCCCCAATGCGGTACGCGCTTCCTATCTTTCACTTCCCACTTATCTATCCCCGCAAATAGCAGCTACAAGAACGAGCAATGGTTGGTTGGGAAGGAAAACCTGCGTGGGCGGCCGTCGACCTCTTCAATCTATTCGACGTTAACCCGCATACCACTGATCTGACCTGGGAGCTTGTTGTTGAGCTGGGCAAACTGTGTGGGAGGAAATAAGTGTATTGTTGCTTGCTTGGTTTTGAAGGTAAGAACCGGCCATAAGGTTAGAACCAAAATAGGGGGTTTTATTTATGAAAATGGTCGGACAATAGCCCAAAAGTAGCGTACTG
>JAQGEP010000512.1:524-17482 GCA_028476805.1 Acrocalymma vagum
TCACGAAGCCGTCATGAAGGATAACCAATACTATGCACGTTGCTCCTTCATCGTCCTTCAAACTTCGGCTACAGATTCACCGGGCCCGTTTTCAGCTTGCTGATCCGGTCCGCAGGGATTGGTTGGACAGCAGCTTTTTTAGAGTTCACGGTGCGGCGAGGCTTGGGCGCTTCCCGGTTCACGCGTAGTCATGCTCTAAAAATCGAGAGAACATCCAATAGGTTACCAGCAGTATGGCGCAGATGCGGTCAGATCACACGCGGAATGTCACCTGCAACGCAGAATGCAGACGCAGCCACAGCGGGACGTCACTTTGGTGCCGGCCAGTGACTGACAAAGCTCCGTATTGTGTAGCTGATACAACGAAACAAGACAGCCTAGCGTCGCTCCCCGGCGGGGAGTTTCGCCAAGGGGATCACAAGTTTCCCGCAATTCGCAAACCTAAGCCCTGGCGTTATTGTCGCCATCAGCTAAGCGAGGTGTGTTGCCTTGTCGCCAACATGCGCGAGCGGATCATTCCGCCCACGACTTCGTCGTCGTTCTGTAGTCATGTTCAATACCAGCCCATGCAATTAAATGCCAGTAACGTATTTGACGACATTTAGCACCTTCATCGTGGAGTATTAGCCGAAAAAACATAGATAACGCCGAAATGTTCATTATGGAGAAACCACTTACAACAGTTCTCCAAGTCGGGCCTGCTTTCCAGCCCCTGTCGGTTCTGCTAAACGTAACTGGATCTTTCAAAATCGTTTTTGTATTGAATTCAAGATCTTCAGGCTTGAACATCATCCCGTTTTTTATCAGGAATTCGCTGCCCTCTTCCGTAAGTTCCAGCCCGTTTGTGAAATATGCAATGAGAAAGCGTAAGCTTTCATTCGGACTCTCCCAATCGACGGCGAACTTCGGGAAGTTCTGGAAGGCCGGCTTTAAACCTCCATTCACGACCACCTCGATTCGGAACAAGACTATGCCCTGACAAAAAAAAACGCCTTAATGCGTTTTGTTCGCGCGGCAGTGCCTCCGTTTCGAGCCAGAAAATCTTCTTGTCAGTTGCACCGCTTTCTTTGGCACAAGTGTTCAAATTGCGCATCTTTGCGTAGCAATACAAGATCAGGGGATCTGGGCGGTCCTCAGGAAATAGAAAGGGATAAAGATATGGGCATATAAACAATGTAATCTAGAAACGTCAGCATAGTTCCGTAACTTTCCAAATATTCTTACGGGGGTATTGGGGTCTGCGACAATATCCCGCAATTGGACCATCGATTCTTGGCCTTGGCGCGAAAGTGGGATGGTCATTTTGCATGGCTCAAAGCATGTATGGTTGGGAACGACGAGGAAAAGGTGCTGGACAGCGTTGTTGCCCGATTGCATCTTAGCAAAATATATGGCGGGCAGCTGACAACCACCGCCGCAGTCGAAGGAGCCCTGCTCGCCTGACGCCCCGTGTTTCGTAAGTAAGCCTAAGCGCATATATAACTTAGTTAACATTGGAGGCGCTCGGCTTTACAGGGGTCGCGGTTATCTGAGACCTGGGATTTGAATTAAAGTTTTGAAGTTCATCTCACTGCCCATAGCCAAAAGATCATCGATGGCGGGGGTTGGTACTCAATTGTTTGAAACCATCTTTGAGAAGTGCATGTTTGAATGCATGAGCGGTACCACCACGCCACGGCTTTTCACCCTTGTTTGCGTTGTCAAGACAGGGCGCTGTTAGTGTACCTAGATACATGCAAGAAATGCAAGTGCAGCTCGACCAAACTCTCCCGACATCTCCTCCCTTCATTTTGCCACCTCCGACCTACAATGTATCCTAGATCTGATGAATAGAAGGAACGCTCACATGTTGTGGGGAACCCAGCGACAGCGCCTGCATACAAACCGCCGGGCCCGGTCATGGCCAAACGCAGGTACTCGGAAGGTCACTCACGTGGAGAAGATCTAGAGGAATCACTAATAAGAGTCTTGAAGAAAGTAATAATTCGAAGATCTATCCCTATGTCGATGGTGGGATTAAGCAACGTCGTTCCTCGTACCCAGATTCTACCCAAAGCGCCCAAGGCTCATTCGGCCTACATACTCGGAATTTAGCGTTTGCCTCACTTTCTCCGCCCAGTACACAGTCGACCACCCATATTCTGAGTCCTGAGTATAGAGTCGCCACCGCTCTAAACCCAATACAGACGTCATCCACGACTGCTACTATACAAATATGGATGTCAGCACAGTCACGAATCGCACCTTTGAGGAACGATATTCTTGCCAACAGATTGAATATAAAAAGACAAAGACACCAATGTTACCAGCAAGAGCAGCGTTTGGAGGGCGAAATGGATGCGTTCATAGCACTGGTCAATTCGATTACAACGCAAGACTCTTATAAACAGCTCCAGGACAGTTTGAATCAACATTTATCAAGCATAAAAGCCCTCAGATACGGAGTCAAGATATTGCGAGAAACAACGGCGGCAAATGAAGACACTCTCTCAAGTCAAGAATACCAACTTTCAAGATTGGAGGAAGAGATTTATCACGAGATGGATAGGAGTCTGCAAAATGATAATTTCCAACCCTTATCATACTTTCGTTCGGCATCCGATTACACTGTCCAACCTTCTCATACCGAGGTCGGTAAGAATCCGGATTTGTTGGAGAAGTTGTATACGCGCATGGGGGAAATGCGAATATATATGGAAAGACTGAGCAACTTCGAGTACGACTTAAGACAAGAAATGGATGAGCGCGACATGATACGTGCAGGCGGCCAAATTGAAATATCCGACGACCTACAATTCTTCGAGGGAGCAAGAGAAAGGAGAGCACAAATACAGAAGGATCTAGATGAAGCTGAGGCAGACGTGGATAATCTAAGACACCAATGCAGGGCGGAAGGGATTGTGTTTGAAGAGCCGCAACTTCCAAAAGTATTTAATCATAGTTGTACAGAGAGCTTCACCGCGCCTCTGTATGGAGTTCCTTCATACCATGAGCATCCAATTCCACCATCAGGAATCATTGGCGCTTTCTTCGGAGCTCAAGAGCGTGTCAAGAGGTGGATAAGAGACTCGCAACCGGACACTGTCGAGCCCGGAAGCTGCTCTAGGAGCGACACATGGATAAACATAGGTCCATCACGGCCATCAAGCAGGCGATGTCCATCCAGCTCAGACCTGGCCAGTGTGGACTTCGGGCCCCACACCAGGCTCGAAGGACATTGACGCTCTGCTTTGCGAATCATTAGGTTGATAGGTTAGATTGTCTATATATTTGAGGGCGATCAAATAATTTACTTGATTGGTGCCCGGCACCACCGGCCATTCTCGCCGATCAATGTATGCGCAGCTGTTTTGTAAGACCCACAGAGGCAAGTGGGCGAAAAGGCCATACGGCTAATATTTTGTTGGCTCCATTTCGTCATTCGCGAAAACAAGATGTGATGGCGGCAGGGCATTATGGCAACCATCCAATCTTATTCGCCGCGCTAACCTTATGGTAACTTGTGGCCTGCCGTGGGTGGTTTCTAGTTGCGGGGGTAGCCGTGGCTGGTCGGCGAGTGCAACACGTACTGTACATGTTTGACGTTGAACCCTTGCTCTCGCTGGCAACACGACCCACTATCAATCCGCTCATGCCTCCCCCTTGTACCGCTGAGAGGGAGATGCTGTCTTAGTGCGTCACTAGCCATGATCACTAGCCACAAATACGTTCTCGGCCTTGGCAACGTGGGAGCCATGTTGCTGTCCATGTGCTGGTCCGCCGACCGCTGAGTGAAAAACTCTCGATCACATTTGTCGCTTGCAACAAAAAATCCTTTTCCCAAATGTCCGCCAATCAGCATATGGATGCTCTTAATCACCACCACTTCTTATGGTTTTCATGCACCTTAGCACTCTGCCTCCGGAGCTCGAATACTGACTATTGTAAGCACCTCAATTCGAGCATTCATCGTGGCAAGAACGCTACGTGCCCCTTCTGCAAAGCGGCTCTAGCCTCGGCGAGCGGCCTTTCGCACCACCTTGAGAGTGGCTCTTGTCCACGAGCTAAGAACATCAATCATCGCACAATATTCCAGACAATCAGTCGGCGTGATCCCCGTGGCTTCTTCACGAACAAACTACTTACTTATCCCGATTCCGACGTACAGAATATCGTAATAAGGGCGACTTGGAACGGCAATAGCTACGAATGCTACCTCTGTCACCGTGAATATGATTCCCTTCGAGCACTGAATCAGCATCTGAATTCACCGGCCCATAGCGAAAAGTTGTATCATTGCCTAAACCGCAACTGCAACCAGCAATTCGTACGATTAGCATCGCTTTTCAATCATCTCGAAAGCGAGAGCTGTAATTTTGTGCGATTTGAGAGGGTTCAAAAACATGCCCATAATTTTATCACGGCACGACAGAAGCTGCTCGGGTTTGCATAAGTACCCACAGCCCCTTTGCCAATGGTGCTCTCATTCAAGGTTGAAGTTAATCTTTGTCACCAACAAATTTCACCGATCAACCAGATCAGAACTGCTAAGGAAAGACGATGATGGGCTTTGAGGGCCTTAAGGAGTGCGAGTGAAGCGAAAACGCGGTTATAAGCGTAACACCACTATGGACGGCTCCAGTGGCACATGAGTATAATGAAAGTGATATGGAGAGGAGCAATCTTATATTAGGCGGAGAGCAGGGTCTATAGAAGAAATTAATTAGTAGGATGTTTGTATTAGTGGGTTGAAGAAAAGTGAAAGAAAAGGAGAGTAGGGATGTCTTCTAGCTGCCTTAGTATAAATGCTATTCTTTTCTTAATTTTGCTCTGACCTCCTTACGTTTAGTTGTAAGCTTCGATCTCAAGCCTGCGCAACCTATCACTTTCTCTCATAAAAGTAGCCGCTCTTAGACTTGGCTTTCCGTTACTGATTTTATATCGCATTTAGGAAAACGTAGATACTTTTTTCACAGTTAATAGCAGCGGCTGGCTTTTAGATCCCGTACCTGCTCTATTAAAAACTGTGGGCTCTAAACCTTAACTCGTCGACTTTATAGTCAGCATCATTTCGCAATCCATGTCTCAACATTCAGAATGGCCGAGGACTCAGTGTAACACTCTTTGCAAGGCTAAACAATCACTCTATTCCCCGCTCTTCCAGTATCCGACTATGACATCCGTTGGGATCAACGTTAGCGGGCTGAGGAAGGGGCACAAGTGCAGGTTAGGGCTTGGCCAGTTTCGCAAAGGCGTTAGTCACTATATTATTGTGTCGTCGGGCATGGTTTTGATGAACCGCTATTGGCATCTCCATTTGGCGGTTGATAAGGGCTCACACATTGCACGTGCATTCGGCTCGCTTGATCGTCATTCTTGGGCGAGCGGGGATTGTTAGGATTAGCACCCAAGACAGCCTTAGTTTCGGATGAATGCATGTGTGTGAGATGATGTGCTTGGGATAATATGATACTCCAAGATCAATGTTATAACTATCCGGCACAGGGAAAGCGGGTTGACTCACGTTGGCTTTTAGAGTGAGCCGGTAAAGGCCCAACTTCAGGAGGATTCGACGAATACTTCCAGGTGGTTGAGATGCTCCTTGACCACCTCGAGCTGGCCGTTCAAGGAGTAATAATCGAAGAGAATGACGACCAGATCATGGAAGAGATTTACCTGTTCAATGATATGGATGCAAAAACCCGCAGGCTTTTGAAGGCCTACATTAAGCTTGGATGGAAGAAGCTGAATGATTATTATGGCAAGCTGACCTCAACTGCTTATGTAGCGGAAGTTGTATTACGGCTTTGGAACCAACTCCCGTCTCGTCAGACGTCAGGATGGAAAAGGACTTATGGGAGGAGCTTAACCGCAATCTGGGAAGAGAGGTACAAGAGCACGGCCCATGAGGAAGCCTGTGATGGCGTTTCAGCAACTGGAACCAGTGCCTTAGATTATATTGAGCGCCGACTGGCCTTTAGTTGGTCATTGACTTGTCCTGAGCCTAGCCCTGAGTCTCAAGGGCGACAAAATAGGCGAGCAAAGCAGCCAACCGCTTTGCAAGCACAGGACGATCTTGATCAATATCTATCAGAGCCGCCGGTTGACAATATCTCATACAAAGCTGACCCAATTGCTTGGTGGAGGGACGTTGGTGTTGTACGCTTTCCTAGGCTGTCTTATATGGCTGTTGACTTTCTTACTATCGCTTCATCTTCAGCAGAAACGGAGAGAGATTTTAGTAGTTGTGGGAGGATGATAACGCCACTCAGATCTCGCCTACGACGCCATATTGTGGCTATGGCTCAATGTCTTCGTTCCTGGAGTAAAGCTGGCATTTATCAGCCGTCTCTTCCTTTTGGTCTCCTTGAAGGGGACAATTGGAGACAAGTTCTTCAATTAGTGGGCAAGATAGCTCTAGATAGGGATGAGGACCAGCTTTGATCGATTCGATCGTCGATCGATTCGATTTCTAACGGTAATCGATCGTGCCATATTAGTAATTAATCGGAAATGATGCTACCGGCCAGGGCGTGTTGCTTGTGCTTAGCCAGTCTTGTACGTAGTTTGAATATATCTACTGATTTTTACCATTGTATCTGCATGGCTAGAACCGCATGCACATGAACAATGTAGCCTCCAAATCATTTGAACAAGGTCCAAGCTACTTTCAAGCTACTGACTGTGTCATGTGGAAAAAATTTCTGCAGGCGCCACCGGGAAATAGGGCGGTATCATCAGAGCTAATGAATATAGAGAAAGCTAACTGGATAGTTCTCCATCTTTTAAGAAGGCTTCTCTACAGATGGAATGATATTGATGATGGCTGGTCCCTCGTGCATCAAGCGGCAACCTCGCCTACATCAACCTCTAGATCAACGCTCTCGCAGAAGGGGATGGCCAGAGTGGGTCGGCAACCCTCCCTGCCTCTGGTGGCGACATTTGTGCCAGGTCACTTTGATTACCGTTACATATGTATCATTCGTGAGCGTGCTTCGACAGTTATACTAGGGTCTGTAGCGTAGGCCCGTTGTATTGTACGGCTAAGGCACCTAGCACGGAACTCGTCCAGCAGGGCCACTCTTCTTCAGCTCCATCTCGCCAACCTGCCACTCTCTTTATCACGACACCGGTACCTCAATATCACTAATGCTTATACGTGTTTATAGACATGAATAACTCTCGCCCTCAAGCCAGAGACTACACTGTAGGGTGGATATACACTCTTCCTATTGAACTTTCCGCTGCGCAACAGATGCTGGATGAGGAGGATGAGAGCCACACTCAACACAGCTTAGATCCTAATTACGGCTTAGTGAGTCAACCCTATCTGCAATATGGAGGAGTGGTGCAGTACAGAAGCAGGCAGACAGAGAACATGGACTGGATGGCTTAATGCACCGCTGGCAGTCCCGGTTTCGCAGATAATTACCAGCCCTCCACTTCCGAGGGCGGAGTAACCCTACTGCATATCTATCCACCGTTAGCAGCTAAAAATTTTTAATCGTGATGCGGCAGGTCCCGACGTATTGTTCAAGGCGACATATAACGAATGTAGTAAGGAGGAGGAAGTAAAGCGAACTCTACGGAAGTGTCAAGAGGTGGTAGTTCATAACGGCACAAGAGCATCGGGCAACCAGGGCATAAAGGACGGCATTACCAGATACAAGCACGGAACTAGGAGGAGTTTTGTGCTTTGAGGTGAGGGCGGCCGGATTGATGAACGATTTCCGTTGCCTTGTTGTCCGACGCATTTGCGATTATCGCACAAGAACAAGAAGCGGCAGGCATATGCGGTGACAACAGCAGCTGCATGTGCGGTAGAGATCCTGGCCATTCCCCCTGCAGTTGAAGTAGCTAAGACGGCTGTTGAAGTCGATTACAGTGAGTATATCTAATTTCGTTAACTAGATGATCAACTTGGCCAAACCACCAGTCCCTAAAGGAGCGCCATTCAGCTCTCACACGGAGGAATAGAGCTGCGACGTTAAGATCTCAGTAGGAAATGGGATGCTAAGTGGAAATATAGGATTATAGAGCCTGCTCCGAAGTTTACCGTACGCTGAAGATGCGCCCTTCAACTAGTATGCCAAGCAACACGAGTCCGCCTGCCTTCCCAACACTCGTGTTGACGTTATTCGAGAGATACAGGATTGAGCCGAGGGATACGACAACCGCTTAATTGGCACAGGAAAGTCCACAGTAGCTCAGACTATCGCCCGCAAATTCGATGAGCAGAAGCGTCTCGGCGCCAGATTTTTCTCCTCAAGAGGCGGTAGAGATCCTAGCCATGCTGGCAAGTTTGTCACAAGCATCGCTGTGCAGCTTGCGAGCAGCATACCTGTACTCCATCGGTACATTTACGACACCGTTTCAGAGGACAACAACATTGTTAGTGAATGCCTCTGAGACCAGCGGAATCAGCTCGTCCTCCGTCCGCCGTCGACGCTAGACAGCAATGGCTACCAATCCTCGTACTTTCTTGTAGTTGATGCCCTTGATGAGTGTGAGGATGAAAACAATATCCGGATCATTGTGCATCTACCGAATACAGAGCACCAAGATTTTGTACTTCACAATATGTCGCCGGCGATAGTGGATCATGACATCTCCGTTTACTTGGAACATCATCGAGGATTCATCCGTCAGGGCCCCGCTCTGGAGCCTAGCGAGCCATGCAAAGAGGCTACTAGATGTCTGACCTAGAATACAAGTGGTCTGCTCATCTGGGCCGAAATAGCCTGTCGGTTTATCCGTGAAGGTAGAAAAAGACAGATCAGTAATAGCCGATTGTCCAGCATACTCCAAAGTAGCGGCTTCGTTATTGAATCCGACAAAGAGAAAGAAGCCATAAATGTGTATGTGCGTGATGTCGTCCAGTGCAACAGTTATTGCCCGATGTCCTGTTGTTTGTTCTCCAATACCTGCTTTTGGCCGGGCTAAGTAAAGCGCTTCCTCTACTACAGGGCATCTAGTCCCGCTAGGTATTTCCATAGCGTAGCCATCGAGATCTTTAAACCTGAAATCTGAGAGCAAGTCGTTAAGCTGATCGTCAGTAAAAGGTTGTTCGTATGAAGATCGCAATGGATAACTCCCTTAGAGTGGAGGAAGGCGACGGCTTCAGAAACTTGATGAATGTTGCATTTGGGCGGCCCGGATAGCAGCGAATCTGGAAACAACTGCCATTCCATTGGGCATAATCCATATTTCGGAAGATCGAGTAAAAACCTGGTTGCTTACAATCCAGAAGTGGAAATGTTGATATGTGCGTTTCTTGACCAACTGCTGATAGCATTGGAAGAACTGATCCAGATCCATAAGTGTCGCAGCAACTTCATCTGCAGGCATAACTGACAAGACCTCCTTCGCCCATGCGTCCTTCGTCCCCGCATACGCCAGCCACATCTTGTTTTTGTGCGAGTCGGCGTAGTCGCAGATGCCCCATCAGGCCCGCCGCCTCAATTTCGAAGCTCGGGGCTGACTCTGTCCCTTTCAGCAGCATCTCTCATCACCTGGTTGCCCGATGCAGTCATCCCGTAGTGGACCATCACTTCCTCATTCTCGCGTGGCTGCCGAGCCTCTTGCCTGGCGGTGCTGCATAGCTCGCATGTCTCCTCCCTTGTGGTTGTACATTGCTTCGAAGAGGACGTCAGGCCCCGTCTTGTTGCGTGGGAACTTGGGAATGCGCTCGAGCTTGGAGACGTGCTCGAAGAACTTGCCCTTACCCCGAAGCTCGTTCGCCTGCAGCCGCCGCGGGCAGAATCTGTGGCGGAGAGTTCAGGGGCCACCACATCCCCTAGCCGGATGTCTGCTTCTGCGCTTGCTCTCCTCTGATGCCGACCATCAGCCTGAACCGGATTCTTTCACACGTCGCCCTCATCGACGTCGTCACAGCCGCCGCGGTGTTGCTGCCGATCCGGCCAGCCAACAGGCAGACAATCACCACATTGTTTCCTGCAATTGACCACAAAAAGTATAGGTTCTCGTCGTTGTCGGCGATGTCGCGCTCAAAGGCATCGTGCTCTTCATCGAGCATCTCTTGCGCTGCCGCTAGCTCGACCAGGAGGGCGCATATACATCCTCCCTACGCTGTATTCTTCGCATCGCAGGCGACGCGGCACTCGGAGTCGTTAGATCGAGGTAGGAGGGCAAAGGGGTAATACTGGAGAGAGGTTTATGCAGAGTGTGAGGGGATGGCATGGCAGCGCTGGCGGCCTCATCGCATACTCTATAGGCTGGCTGCCTGCTGGCAGCTGATGGGCTGCTGTGTAAACACAAACACTGGCGAGGGTTGGGCAGCACGAGAGGCCTGCCATTAGCCTGCCGCTCGAGGTAGGTATTTGACCAGGACCTCGAATTCGAGAACTACAATGTGGTGGGGACTCCGTACAGCGGCCCTGTATCTGGATACGCGGGACAAGAACTCGATAGACTGGCCAATGACTAATTCTGCTAGCAATGCCGCGATGAGGACAAATTCTATACATATCGAGGCCCTAGGCATCGCGATCCAGTATCGACATCTACAGCTGCGCGGGCAAACTCATCCGGCCCATAAACGTACGAGAGCCCTGCTCAGCACTCAAGTCTCCAGCAGGCCGCTAACATACACACAGTGGGATAAGGACACAATTAAGGCTCTTGGATAGCCTGAAGACGAGACCGAGGATGGCACCGCTCGAAGATTGATGTGGGCTGGGATCAAGGCTGAAAAGTTTGAGTTCGTAGATTAGCCAGCAAACACACCTGATTTGCACCCGATCGAGCACTTACAAAAGCACCATGAATCTGTACTCGAAGATCTCCGATTTTACATAAAGTCAGCTTCAAAAGCAACCAAGGATAAGTATAAGACAGTGCCCTTACAACAATGGCTGTCGGTATAAGGGCGATAGCAACTTCAGAGCTTAGCCGCATTAGATTTTCAGCATTATATTTAAGTTAGCTATATAAGTACACTCGAATTAATTCATCTTTGCTTGGTTTGGTGATTTTATCGCATAAAACAACATTGGTTACTCAAATAGGAAGTCACGTAGAGGAAAATTGCCAGACACCGCGTTGGTACAAAATGACGGAATTCGGGATTGTCTAGCCATCGGCCTGCGCGGCCATTTAGGCCGGATGAGACCTACCAGGCATACTCCGTACACGCAGCTAGCTATGGAGGACCGTCTGCACATCGGCCCATCGCCCGATCTTTTATCGACCCTGACATTCCTTCAGATACCATGTGCCGGCCACCTGATCTGTCAACGCCGTTTAGTGCTGTCATGAATTGCCTCTCATCAGCCGTTCCATCTTGTCGCAATTGGCGGCAAGTCGCAAGCACTACTGTATGTTCTCCGCCTCACCAATCCACTCTTCCATACGCCTCGCCCCAATCGCATTGACAAACTCCTGCCTCCAATTCGTCCGCCTCCCACGATCGCGGCATGTTCAAACCTGTGTACATGAGGGGCCTATGGCAACTAGAAGGGCAATTTCTGCGCACCCGAAAGCACGCAGTCTGAGATCTCCGTGCTGTAGACTTGGTGAATCATCAGGACTATCACGGCAAAGATAAGAGATGGTCGATTTGGCTGGAGAAGCTCTACGCTGAAGCACGAAAATGGTTATGGAAGGTATCGCTTAGATACTACCTAACTATGTTTAGATGAATTGCCCTCCAAAGATTTAACTCTCCGCTTCTCTATTAGTGTACCCCTTCCCATCGTACCCCTCTCTTCCCGAATACTGTCATATTACTGTTGCATGGCCACCGCACGGTTGGTCAATAGGCGCCAGCGCCTGAACAATGTACTGTACCAAATGCAAGGCAACAAATGTCAGAATGAATAGCGTTTCGCCAACATTGGAGGAAAAGAGGCAAATTGGGGGAATGGAGGACTCTATATGAAGCCGAAAATTAGGTGCAGCTGAAGCTTCTTCGAAACGGCTAAAGTGCACATCAACGGGCTATTGCTTGATGACGCTTGAAACCCCTGCGTTACAAGCAGGACCTGTGACACTGAATAGAACCGTAGACGCTATGACAACAATGAGCCAAGCTGGCACATTGTACGAGCACGGACCTGGTTGCCTGGTTGCCTTGTTTGGGGCGACCAACAATAAAAAGCCGACACGCCGATGGTCGCTATTGCTGCCCCCTTGGTACCTTGCTTTGATACCTCTTCAGTCATCGCAACTACCTTCTATATTGCTCAAAATGACCAGCAATGTCGACATTCACTCGAGATACATAACCGCCCTCCGCACACAGACCAAGGCCGCTGATGCTCCTCCAACCGACGCTTTCTCATGTCCCTACTGCAGCCACCAAGGCAGAATTTTCCAGAACCTGGATCAGCTCTTTAGCCATGCCAAGGTCGACCATCGCAAGGCACTCGAGGGCCTCGAAACCGCCCAGGCACGTGCCCAACTCAAGGACGCCGCTTTGAAGCTGTAAGTCCAATGACTTTTATCATCCACCCGTCATATATCTCTCCCATCTCAGCCCCATTTTAATCTTCTCTATTCAGGAACGCAGACAAGTCCGGTAGCTACGCTACCCCTCCCTCCACTCCGCCTAGCCAGCAAGAAGAGAGCCTCCCGCCAGATCACCACTCCACCCTAGGCCTTACCAGCCTGTCGCTTGAGCCGAGAAAGGGTCGCCAGTCGTCGCCCTACTCTAAAAAGAGGCCTGCTGAGACTGACTTCAGTGCTCGAAGGGGTAAGGTCCCTACGCACACAGACATATATGACCCGGACTACTCAAGGGCTATCCCCCACACCATAGTCCCAGAACGGACTCGACCTAAGCCAAATGACACCCGCTTGTTTGATCCCAATCAAGCGACCAAAGGTAATACATCTCCCTATCGGTCTACCCCAGAGGTATCAAGTGAATGGTCTGTCGAAGCAAATCGCAGCAATCAACCTCAGTCTTCACAGCCACGGTCACCTTCGCAACAACTGCCTCACGGGGGAAGTTCTAGCAAGGTACAATATTCTGCTGCTCCACGTCACTCTGGCCTCATCGACCTACAAAGATATGACCCCCGGTACCCAGGACTTCTCCTGCAACCAGACTCTCGCCCTATATCACAAGAACAGTTAGCGTCTGAAGTGAAATCTATCTACGCTGGCTTGACTATGGTAGAGACGAAATGTATCCACGTAGATCGAGCCCAGGCCGCCGCTGCACAAGATCCCTCTGATCCTAACCACAAGCTTACTTCTGAGCATTGGCAGGCGCTTATAGCCCTCCATCGAACTCTGCTACATGAACACCATGACTTCCTTTTAGCTTCACAGCATCCGTCCGCGTCCCCTGCGTTGCGGCGTTTGGCCGCTAAGTATTCCATGCCTTCCCGTATGTGGAAGCACGGTATCCATTCGTTCCTGGAACTTCTCCGCCGCCGGCTTCCTGATAGTATTGATTACATGTTGGCTTTTATCTATCTTGCCTACCAAATGATGGCCCTTCTCCTCGAAACAGTGCCAGCTTTTGAGGATACTTGGATCGAGTGTTTGGGTGATCTAGGCCGCTACCGCATGGCAATCGAGGACGAAGACATCCGGGACCGAGAGACCTGGGCGGGTGTTGCCCGATCATGGTATATTAAAGCCGCCGATAAGAATCCATCAGTTGGTCGTTTGTACCACCATTTGGCCATTCTCGCCCGTCCGAATGCTCTCCAGCAATTATATTTCTACGCAAGATCCTTGGCTTGTGTTCGGCCTTTCCCCAGCGCTCGTGAGTCGATATTGACTCTTCTGGATCCTATTCTTGGTCGAGCCACTGCAACTTATTCGTCCGCTCTATCCATTGACTCAACTTTCATCAAAGCCCATGGGATTCTGTTTGATAAGCTATCTCCTGAAGATTTTGAGGATGCCCGCTTAGTTTTTCAGAGCCAACTTGCTAATCATATTGGTCGTGTAACAGCAAAGTGGAAGGAGCAGGGTGTTTATATTGCTGTTACTAATATCGCAGGATGGTTCGACTATGGTGTAGATGATGCAATTCTCCGTCAGATTCTTCTATTTCATAGCTACCAACGGACGCAGAGCGAAAACACTCCATCTAAATCTGACGAAGAACGGAGCCGCTCTAACTTCCCCCAAGAACAAGCAGAGCCCACACCCCCATCAATCACTGAAGCGGAGATTCCATCTAAGCTTGAAGTTCTTTCCAGGGATTTCACTTTCTCACGTGCCTATTTGCTAACGATTTCCACCTTTTCCCTCGTCCTGCGCCGAATCGGCGACAAGAACGTGCTTCCTCACGTACACGTGCTCTTATCATTTCTTTCTAGTTTCGCTAGTATATCATATGTTGCACATCTTATTGACGGCGCTCCTTGGTCCGAACTCGTCGTTTTTCTTAATACATTACTCAAAACTGAACAAAATTCCGAGAAACTATTTTCGGGTCCAATGTTTCCTACCAATCTTGCGGACTACCTACCGCTGCCCGAGGACTATCTTATGCGTGGCCAAATTTGGTGCCAATGGTATTTCCCCGACAACTGGTTTGCGAGGGAGCACGATGAGGAAGATCGCAATCTTGAGCTTGCGAGCACAGTACAGTCAAGGACCGAAAGGGTTTTGCATCTTGGATATCACTTGTCGACTGTAAGTTTTTTTTCCTTTTGTGCAACTGCACACCTTCTGACGTTTGGGGCTAGTTGAACCGCTGGATTTCATACGACTCTAAATCACATACCTTTTCTGTTATCAATCCCGAAGTCAACTCAGACGACTCTTCTTGATTTAACTCTCGCCCCTTTGGTTCAGTCTTGACGCTACGAATAGGTGATGCGCGATATCACGAGATCTGGCGAAGGCTAAATTTGAAGATTTAGTAGAATGATCAGGAAACTCCTAAGCGGGAGACAAATTGATTATAATTTGGAGCTTAGTTAGCGAGATGAATTGTAAATCTGCTGTGATCTCTACGTGCTACTATTGTATAAGGTCTGAGAACACATTACTTATTTTCGAATCTACTCTGTGGTAGTCAATGTAAATTCGTTGACCGGAAGTGGTCTTAAGGCAGCTGGAATACAACTAGGAGCGAAAATGGTGTCCTCGCTTAAACTATTTCAGAGAGTTTAGGCGCACGGACAGGCACACCCTGCCGCGCCCGTGAACCTGCTGCTTAACCAACCACATGCATAGCCACACATCTGGTAACTAGCCTTGGTCGGAACTGAGCCACGAGGTTAACTTAGCTCCTCCAGAAATGTAGGCAAAATTAATGTCGTCCGTGCGCTTTAACTCTTTGAAACAGTCTTGCGAGGACACCGTTTTCGCTCCTAGTTGTAAAAACAGTAGAATTATAGAATTATAGAGCTTAATTAGGGCTAGCGGAAAGCTATTTTTAGATTTTTGATGAGACGAATATTGATAGAGCTAAAATTAAAAAAGGGGCAAAATTTAGTGACCACAACGCCACTACCCATTTACCAGCCTATACAACACCCAGAGCGAAGGACATGACCCTTAACTTCTTTCTCTTTAATCATGTATGGATTTAATAACTAAAAAAAAACTATATTATTCCCGATGTAGTAACAACCGTAATAGATAAGAGACGACTGTTTTATCAGTGTCGCGTCCAGGAGAGCCGACTTACCCTACAGCATCGACTATATTAATCCATCAATATTACTCATATTGAGGCATTTCCGTACTGAATACTGTATCTTAATATAAACAATACGCGCACTAATGCAAATCGCTGGGATTAGAAAATAGTCAAAGCCGGAACTTCAATTACACGGGATCTAAGTTAAGTACTTGCTGTGTTGCGAGATACACGGTATTATGGGACGGAAGATGAGTACTTCGACTTTAAGCGATAATAACTTTCGTTTAATAGCCGATTATTGCTACTGTATACTATGGCTTCACACAGAATGATATAAATAATAGTATGACGACTCTATGACAATTGCATCAGCCCTCAGACGCGCGGAGCTTTTGGCTCTGACCCATCTGCTAGGCATATCTGCTTATTTTTTGCATTCTGTAGCTTCTACTCTCGTCGCGTGCGTGTATGCTGCCTCAACTGATCCTCGGACAGCTTAGGAGGAGGCAGTCCAGCATTCCTCGCGGCCTGTTGCGCGGCTTTTTCGCGCTCTACGGCTAGAAAGAGGTTGCCAACACCAAGATACTCCTCTGCCTCTTTCATGTTTAGGCTAACTGGACCCTCATTTTTGCGTAGCTCACTGACCACAACGCGGATCTCTAGTTCGCCTATCTAAAATCTAGTCAGATCACAGTATTTATTAGTGTTAGGTGGGGTATACCGTATCCCGACACAGCTGTCTTATGCTCCAGCTATCGTCCTGGATTGCACGATTCCCGTAAATGAGCCTTACGCGATAGCTAGGCGGGCGGGAGGGTAGTTTATTGCCAACGAATAATTTCAGTGAGCTGATACTGGTCTCAACTGATAGACGCGTATTGAGGGTAGTTGGTGGTGTTGTATGAAGCAGAAACGTCACATCAACGAGCTGAGGCCCTTCGCTGTGAGCATTCGGATGCTCCATAGTCCGGATTGTAGTCACAATATAGATTGTATACGCGAGTTGGCAGGCCGAGCACGGGAAGTCCTTATGTGTTCGGGTGGGAAGCTCTTGTTGCTGCCTAACGGTGTTTTTGTTTTCCGGCTCATGTGGGTCTGTGCTCAAGTCCTAGAACGTCGTAGAGGTGGCCGGGTCACAAGGTAAGCTTACCTAACAGAAATGCAGGAAAAAAAAATGTCGTCCGTGCGCATAAACTCTTTGAAACAGTTCAAGCGAGGACACCGTTTTCGCTCCTAGGTGTAAATGGCTCTCAATCTAGAGAAGGCAAGGGAGAGATTAGAATCATCCACGACCTGGGAGCCTGAAAATACTGTATTACATCAGCGAGCGCCCGGACTCACCGAACGCCCACTTTTCAAAATACCCCTCCTTTACGCCACTATTATTATCTCCACCAATATG
>JAQGEP010000513.1:0-17471 GCA_028476805.1 Acrocalymma vagum
TACTTTTAGCCAATTATATATTATACTATTATATAATAGCTTATATAGTAGAACTTTAATTATTATATAATTGAACTTTAATTATTATATAATTGGGTTTATATATTATATACGTCATACAAAATTCGGCAATTTTATATAGTTTTATAAGGCTGATTATAAGGCTGTTTTTAATGCTGACTATTACCGGGTAAGTTCTGAGCTATTGCCGGGTAAGTTGTATTGCCAGGTAGGTTATATAAGCTTATATTTTTACACTTAATCACTTAATTACTAGCGCTCTAGTGATCGGGTTACGTGACTCTGGGTCACGTGCGAGGCTGAGGCTTATAAGCGCCCCGCGACCCCGCGTGTGGCCTTATTAGCCTTGATTGCTCCTCTGTTGCCTCAGATCCTAACAGGTTTGGACTATCAAGTAGTAGAAATACATAGTAATATTAGTAATAGACTAGTCTATAGAATTAGGTTCCTACATAGTAGTTAGATTAGAGTACTAAGTTACTACCCGCCCATCGCGCCAAGTTACTGCGTAACTTGGCCCTGCGCAGCTCAACACAAATCCGCAGCTCAACACAAATATTTCAGCAGCGATCGTAAAACAGTGATTTTATGACACAACGCAGTAGTAAAATAGCTGGCGCACTGTCGCATATAATATAACATATAAAATTAACCCGTATTATAAAATTATATCCTAAGAACTTGCTATAGTGGTTACACGCTAAGCTTTTGCTTTCCGTACAGCGCTTCGAGTAGCCTTTTAAGCCTTATTAATAGCCCGTTTATCAATCGCCTTACGAGCTAATTTTACTATAAGTACGCCGCCGCGTTAAGCTTACTATACTTAACGCCTACCTAAACTTTATCTCTCCTTACGTAGCTGTACTACTACTATAATCTTCTTAAGGTCCTATATAGTAAGTTTATAAGAATTAGCTAGTGCTACTAAAGCTTTTATAAGGCGTAAAATATAAGTATTTAATATAATATTTTATTTAATTTATACCTATATATTCTTAAGATATAGCTTTAGCGTATAGTAGTACTTTAGAGTAGGTATTAAGCGCTAGGATACTATAATAGGTAGTAGTATAAAGAGTCTCTTATAGCGGATCTTCCTATATACCTTCTTAGGATCCTAAGGAAATATACCCGCCTACGCCTATCTAGATTTAATTATTAACGTCTAAAAAGCTTACTTATAGATTAATTATATTACGTTAAGAAACTTAATCTTATTAAACTCTATATAGCCTTCGCGAGTTACTACCTTAACGGTAGCTCTATAATAGTACTTATATAGCTAAAAGACGCTAACGTCTAATAGCTAGAGATTGTACGACGTATAGGGCGGTAAGGAGTAGTATATAATTTAATACTAGTTAGCGTAGTTAAGAAATTCCTTTATATAATATAAGCTAAATCTATTAAGTATAAGTAGCTGCTAGGCGCCCTATTAATTTACTACTAACTACTTATTAAAGTGCTTAAGCTACTTAATTAATAGATAGTCGTTTGTATAGCTAGTTTTAGAGAGTCCTATTATATAGCTATTAGGTAGCTTTGAGTTTGTATACTACTTTTTAAGATATATAGCGCCTGTTAGAATTAAGAAAGCTAGTATCGCGACGCTAGCTCTATTAATAGCTTTAATAGTAGTACTATAATCGCGGCTTATAATATTTAGGGATTATATCTACCTACTATAATTTATTATAATTATCTACTAGCTGCCGCTAATACTAATACAAAATCCTATTTCGTCTATATTCTAGTAGTTATCCTTAGTAATACTATAGTCGGCGAAGACCTATAATAACTTAGTAAAGTAGGCGTCGTAAATCTCAAGCGTATTAGCTATAATATAATTTAGCTCTTAAGGCTTTTATTATACTCTTTTATACTTTAGATTTCGCGCGAGCTAGTAGTATACGAGGTCCTTACTAGCGGGTAGCGCTTCTCCTAGTAGGTAATTAAGATTTAGGATAGTTTAAAAAGCAGCGGTAAGTTAAGGTATTAGCGTAGGCATTTTTAGACGATCGTAACGCTAAATATATTGCTTTATCGCAAGATCTATTGCTGGAGAGAGCCTTATATTTATAGGAGCTCGTTGCACCTTGCTTTTACGGTTATAGATTCGGGTATACAGGCGGTCGTATAGGACGTGATACTTGCGCGCCAGCTTGGTGATATAACCCTTCTACCTATCGTTCTTGGCCTGTATAGCTTTAGAAATACGGGCTTTAATCTGCTAATAGGTTCTGGTAACGATATAGGACATATTGCGGTGGAAAACGCGGGTGAAAGTGTCGCGGGGCGGTGCGCGGGGAAATATTTGTGTTGAGCTGCGGATTTGTGTTGAGCTGCGCAGGGCCAAGTTACGCAGTAACTTGGCGCGATGGGCGGGTAAGTACTAGTACGTTCTTACCTTGCCTATCTATACGCTCTATTAAATCTCTATAACTCTAAGCTTAATAGTTAACTCTAAGATAACCCTAACACCTCTTTATTATATAATATACGCGCATAGAACTAGGTAAAAAGATCTAACGGATAAAAAATATATAAGGTATAATAATAATTTCGCGCAGGAAGGTACAAGATTCTGGGCTACGAGTTTGCCCCCTGAATTTCCCTTCTAGGAGGTGTAAACCCTAGCGCTAAACCGAATCGGCCACGATTTTGGCCTTTCTCGTCACTGCTTCTCGGTAAGGGCAGGACACGCAATTTCCTGATTAGGAAGAATCAGGGGTTGATACCACTGAGCATCATATACTAGGGGCCTTCAGGGCTTCCTAGCGCTTTTCAGGACCTCTCAGGGGTACTGAAGCGCTATTAGGATAAGCTTACCTTCGCTAGGGAGCAGGAGAACTGCTTCGGGATAGCCCTGCCGGGAGGTGCTCGCTTTGTTATAGGAATTGAAGCTTATTGTGAGAGGTATCCTGTGTTGAATGCATTTGCGATGTGGTTTAAGTCGCAGCCGGAGGGAAGCCGCGATGGGGGCGGGGTGTTCCGGCCCTGCATGTCCACGATTTCAGCTAAATCAGCCGTAACTACGTCGAAAATGCGTCAATTGAGACGTTTAAAAGGCGCGAATAAGGCCTACGACGAGACGAGTAAAATCTCATCAATTTTAGGACCTCAACTGCACTGGTTGCGGAGCTGTGTGCGGATTCTATAGTCGGGCTTCTCGGTGGGGTGGTTGCCCGACCACATACAACCCAAAACCGACCTGCGATATCCACTTGGTGGTGCGCATGAACTCGGCTGGGCACGGGCCAAGTGCGGACGTCTCCGCCCTAAGCGCCGTGGCGTGGCTGGGTGAGACAACTCATTCTGCATTATGCATCGTGCAGGAGCTCGATTTGCCCAACGGCAAATGATGGGTACAAAGAAAGCTCACTACCTCTGATCTTTTTTGCAAAGTCACAAAGTTTATTTCCTAGCCCATATATCAGAAATGGGGACACCACGAAAGGAAAACTCTCCCGATGACGAGGACCGACAAGCTCGCATCGTATGGGCTGCCTTTATTTTATGGCTTGTTGAAAAGAAGAAAAGCCATCCTCAACGAAAATGGCCCACGGCTGCCGCGGATGATGATGACGATGATGATGACGATGATGATGATGCTGAATCAGATGCGGAAACGGACCTGGACGACATTTCTATTTTATACATGGCAAGACATACGCATAAGAACCGCAAAGTCTTCTTGGATTGCGTGGCCCAGCTGCTATCACCTGATAGCGGCGGGAAATTTGTTACTGCCACAGCTTTGCGTGAACAGGAAGACAAGCTCGAGGTCGATATTGCGAGGAACGACTGCTTTAAGGCGAAGGTAAACCCTAAACCTACACGGCAGAAATCGAAAAAGCGAAGAGATGCAGGAAATTACCAAAATTTATCAAAGTCTGCGGCAGAGGGATTTTGTGTTGGCTTGAGCGACTATTTGGAGAGTGCTTCAAAAAATGGAAAGTCCTCACTCATCATTTATTATTTGAAAACGCATCAAGTTTAACAGAAGATGTTTTCAGGCGCGGCAAACGGGTTCGATGTGGAGGCAATCGAGTACACGGCGTTACGGGTCGACAAGGCGATCGAGAACCTTCGAAAATGCCTCGAGATGGAATGGCCTGATTACCAAGACTCTACCGGGAATTGGTTAAATCTTGTCAAGCTGCTCAAGATGGACACAAGAACCATCGATAAGGACAGAAAGCGTTATAGAGAGGACATTGTTCTCAAAGCGCACGACTGTTCAATATCTGCGGAGCTCCAGGAAAAGGTTCAATGCTCAAAAACATGGAGAGCCTTGAAGATGGTAGCAAGACCTGTAACCGACTGCCGACTTCTATGGGACCTTGCCAGTCGAGAAGAGAAATTTGGCAAAGTTAAATTCTCATTGAGAACATACCCTCAGCACACTTCGGCCAAGGGCCTGAGACTCAGGGATCAAGTCGGAATCATCGATGCCCAAAACCGTCTTGGGTGTGATCCGGTTTGGTCGCCGAGTGAAGAAATCTCCAAAGAGTTTGAGCGGGCTTGCAAAAGCGTTACTCAAAGCCTTCATGCGGAGATTCAGCTATGCATGCAGTATGAGGTTGATCCAGAGCTACAACCCACCCTCGCCTATTTTGGTTGCAGCAAGAAAGCCTGCCTACTGTGTGAGTTATTCCTCAGTGCTTTGGAACCCAAATCAATAGGCACTCGTGGAAGGCATGGAGTTTGCTATCCGCATTGGGGAGTACCATCCCCAATCAACAAGAAAATCTCAAATATGCTCAAGAAGATTGAGACGGCGCTCGTATCCAGAATTGGAGAGGCGCATAGGTCTCAACGAACTTATGATTATTACGAGCGTTGCATAAAGCAATCTACATTTGCTGGAAGTATTCCCTCTGAAACGCATGCCGATGTACATCGCAATCCCGACATGTTACGCACCATCAACGACAAAAGAGAGGAAGAGAGGGATGAAGAGCGGATTTTGTAAGTCATTCTGTTCTAGGTACCATCCTATCGAATCTCATTAACATAAGGTCTTGATACCACGCTAACGTTGTAAACTAAACAAAAGACGCGGAGAGATATTGGCATTAAATCCCTACCGTCCACATTCCGCACCGGAAGAAAACTGCGTAATGTGCAATACATTCACAAAGAATCCCGAAATTTGCCCAAAATGTGGGAGCACTTGGTATTGTTCTGAGAAGTGTCGTAGAGCCGATTCACTTGATCACAGTCGACTTTGCGCAGCCTTCGCCAATCAGGAAGCTCGGCCATCTGCAAATCACAGGCGAGCGATATTTTTTCCACGCGGCCCGATAGAGCCGCAGAATTGGTGGCCAGGGGCGTCGGCGGATATGATGTCTTGTCCAAACTCGTCCCACAACGGGGACCCTGCCAGTGGAAGGTTCGCATGTCGAGATAAAGACTGTCCTGTTTGCTGGCAGCAGAAAAGAGAGCCGCAGATGATCTGGCTGAACTTCACTGCATATTCGCACGAAATGGACGGCTTGCCTGCGCCCCCGGCCGAGTACAACCGGATACCTTGTGATTACCGCCTGGGGGCGAAGTTTAGGATCGAGCACATCGGAGATAATCGCATCCGAATGCGTAGGCGACGCGTCCCAATCAGCCTGATCATCGAATCAAAGTTTATTCTTAACCATACTCCTAATAAGAGCCTTGCTGCTTGTGTGGGTGGACATAGCCAGATTCCAAATTGCTGGCAAGGTAACATCATCGCAGTGTCCGGTACTCAAGAGGGCACGCAAGATGGCGCGGAAGACTATGGTGATATTACTCTGGCTGATTTTAGGGAGATCATCGACTGCATGACAAGCCCCCATGCGAGGCAAAATCAGGGAAATCACAGTCAAGATACTTCCAGCGGTCCCAAAGATAGCAGGTCGTCCGTCATCCGCGGGATAAGGATCTCTTGTCTCGCAGCGATCCGAAACCACGGTCAGAGCGAATATGTACCAGTCGACGTTTCAGCTAACCATCCAATTCGATCGATACATACTCGTGGCCACATTTCTCCCATCTCATGTCTTTTGGATATGCCTATCAAGATCTGTAAGGTCAACAGCTACGGACAAGAGAAAGAGGAACAGAAAAGTATGAGATATAAGGAACTTAGACGCTCTAAGAAACCAGAAATCCCCTTTGAGATAAAGTGGGCTGATGTTGCTATGTGGGTATCGGGCCTCCGACAAGATTGCATGGAGGGAGAAGAAGGGAATAAGATGGGCGAAGAAAACCCTAATGCTACTTCTTTGTTGACGCAGATTGATCCGAGAAAGGGCGGCTGGGGTTATGTTGACTTGCCTTGGTACAAAAATCAGGGCGACATACTAGCTATCCGAGAAGACGGTGAGGATCTCGGGAAGGATGAGTTGAAACTGATGTGTGAGTTTGCCCGACGGAAACTAGAACCTATGTTTATACAGGCGCGAGGCGCTGGGAGCGACGAACAGAGTAAGCGAAAAGTATTGATGAAAGTCAACAGGGTAGAAATGTGGAAATTCCAACGTGAAGAGATGGACAAGAAAAACGGTAAGTACTAGTGACCGACAGACATCCCAGTAATGAATGAATGAATAATTGCCATATATTCATGTGCATTATTAATGCTCCTCCTATATTCATATCCATTAATATTCATTTAAAAGCTATGAATATGCTTCTCTGGCACCGTATTATTTAATCAGCCTTGTCTTTATCGCCTGAAATCTTAATCGTTTTACCATCAAATTCAACATATAACTGCTAAATATGGTAATTCTGTATCTAGCTATTCAGGTATTCTAGCTTCTCAATAGTCTCTGCTAAAAGGCGCGCGCTCTGTCTCATGAAATTAAGCGGCGTGCTCCAGAGAATACCCGTTTGGGTGCATCTGACATAGGAGGCACGCTTAATGTTAATAGCTATTTAATATAGACGCGAATACTCGAACCTTTGCTCTTCTCGGGTCTACTATTTAAGCGAAGATCTAGCTAATATCCTCTTTATTAGAGTATTAATAAATTTCTTAACCTTATCTTCGTCTTCCGCGTAGTCTAGCACGCTTATCTCTTGTTCGAGCTTTTCGTACTCCGTCGGTGGCCGACGCTACCTATCTAGTTCGGCCGTAAATATCGACATAATTAGCCGATCTTTATACTCCGCCTAATATACTCTTGCTATAGTAATAGCAGGGTTATACTAGTCCTTCTACTAATTATAATTAATATATTAATAGCCTTCATCTGCGAATAAGAGCAATGAGTGATTAAAAAGTTGCTGTCCAGTTAGACTTCCCTTTTCTTTATCGTTGTTCCCTTGCTGCTACTACTTTAAGAACGCCTACAAACCCAATCCTGTCGATATAATCACACCCACCATCCTGCTTCTATAAATAAACCACTACATGCACTTGGCTGGGTTTTGCAAATTAACTGTATACACATTCTAGAATAATAATGCGGCAGTTCCTGCGCAGGTAATAGAATAGTACTACAAGCCCTACTATTATAGCCAGCCAGCGGCGACTAATAATTCTACTTAGAGTACGGCGACCTATATAAGTAGCGTTTACGGGCCGTCCTTAAATCTTACTACTATACTATACTACGCACGCTAGCCTTTATATTATTCTTAATATCTTACTACGTATATATAGTATCGTAAATAACTATCTAGTGGCTTTTATCAAGAGAGATACCGCCATTCGCACTATAGGGAGGATATATGTTGCTTCTTTAATGTCAAACCGGAAGACTATATCGCCAAGCTCTACGAAATATCTAAGTATCGTAAGCAGAACAAGTTTTCTTTGGTGCCCGTTCAACTAGACGATCTGGAACCTGATGGCTTCACAAAGCCACCTCCAATAGGGCCCTTCCGCGGTCGTCCAGCTAAGAAAAGAATAAATTAAGGGACAACCATAGGCGCTAATGTGACCTGAATTCGAGAGCTATAGTAGGGAACATTGCAGCCTTTTCCTCCGGACGATATGGATGATAGTAATGGAAATGACCAAATTTTCAAGAAGCGGAGATCATCCCTTTTTACTGATACTTGTCCTTGGAATATAACGAGGGAGATGTAACACCCGAGTGAATAGTTGGAGTCTCAGAGCGAATACTTGGGCTCGATACGGTAGAAGAGATTGTTACGTTTGACTGCAATCGTAGTCCAGTTGGTTGTCCCTGCGTCGGTCTATTGGCGCGTCTTTGGATAGCCTCCCTTTCGGCCTCATAGAGTCGTTGTTCCTTGTCTCTTATTCTGCCAATTATATCCAGGCATTTTTGGAATTCCTCTCGTTCTTGCGGTGATTCAGCATCAAGAGCTATCCAGCGGACGTCCTTGACTTCTTTCAACCCATCAGCCTCAGGATGGTGAGGATGGCCAAATAGCGCAATATTCCAGGACGAGCGACCCATCTCATCATCCTGGGATAAACGAGTTAGCGAAAACTTCTCCCGTTTCGGTGGGTTCTTTTCTAGGACTGTGCGGATGCAGAGTTGCTGATATTTCTCCTTAGAGTGCCCGCAATCGCAGGATTTGTGGTGGAGCCGAATACTATTTTCCACTTCAGACAGGTCAGCGCCCCGTTGAACCTCTTCTAGAGAGAATCTATACTTACACTTAAGCACAAGGAAAGTCGGCCTCTTATTGACCTCAGTGTATAGGACTAATAAGGGTAATGGGGGGCGTTGCAAAACACCGACGTTTCCTTCGTCGGGATCGGGCTCTGGAATATATCGTCGAACCGTAGAGCTAGTATGGACAGAGTCCGCTCTACTATATACAGATCGGCAATCTCTTTGAAAGAATGGGGCATTACGTTGTTCGAGAGGGGCGATTGGTTTTGGTTGCCAAAGCTGGATTCGCGCAGCCCCTTTGGTCTTTTCAGATGTGCCCCAAGAGCCTCGTTGAAGGTATGTCCAGAATGAATTAGGACTACAGAAGTTAGTTTGAAAGTTCTAAAGAGAGGCGATGAACTCACTTGTCGTAGACAACCTTGTAGTTCAGCAAAGCTTGCTGGAACTTGAACAAGTCTTCATCCATTTTGAACTGGTAGGTGTGGCCACTGCTTGCACCCGGAAAACATAACTCAATAGCTCTTATCTCTGGGGCATTACAGCGACTGCGAGACGCATAACGGGGGATGATTTGAACCTTATGCATATTGATGACTTTGTTATCTTCATGAGGTACAGTTGGGGCTCCTCCATTTGCAGCTTGGCCAATCGGAGTTGTTATTGTCACAAGCCGAAGTTCGTTCCGGGGACGCCGGAATACAATCAAATCCTTACGACTCTGTCCGACCTGTGCTAACGACATTTGGAGAATCTTCTCTTCGTTTTGGGTATCGTCTGCTTCTGTAACGGATGGAGATTGTGCCCCTTGCGACAGTACCCAGATCCGAAACGAGTCCAAATCTAGGCTGGCAATATTTGACTCTGCTGCGATGATTTCTTGCTCAAACTTGGCATACTCGCTTTTGATGGTTTCCTCTACATTTTCTAGGCACCATCTCCACAGGGAGTCTGGGCCTGCCTCCTTCAGCAGTTCGCTCTGCACCATTCTATCGAAAATCCACCGCGCTTTAATGAGATTATTTAGCTGCTGAACAGTCGGACGCCATACTCCAAGACCATTGCCTTTGAATTCAGTGGTGCTCTATAAAACAAAGTTAGATGGTGACTTGAGCCCAAGCTTAGGGTTCAACATACCTGTTGGAGTGCATTTACAAGAGCGTTAAACCCTTCCCTCAAGGGAAATCTAGCTACGTCAACGAAATTTTCCGGCTTATCTTTCTCCAGTGACGTCATGTACTGGTCGTGAAGGGTGGGATTAACTGCATGGAGCCCAGCTCTCCTTGGCTGGCCTGAGAGCCCATTAAGGACCTCTTTGAGCACACGAAGAGGGAGCTGTTCGATTTGAAGTCGAATATCTCGGAGGGAGTTCAGTGTTGAAGCTTGCGCGGATACCGAGATAGTTTGTAAGAAGACACTGATTTTCGCTGAGTGGAATTGGAGATCCACTCGCAGTTTGTCGGCCCGTTCCTGCGCTCCAAAAAGATGCCACTTTGCATTATCCCATGCATTTGCCCTGCGAGTCAAATACCTTCCGTTCTCTTCTAATAACTCATGACACTCATCCACCGTGTCTTGGAAACCACCAACTTGCTCTGCTTGCTCTTGTTTCTCTTTTGTCGTCTCAGGGTCCAATGCGTCGTAATGATTTATCCCTAGTTGGATCTCGCGAATCTGAGCATATTCTTTAAATCCTCCTTTGAGTCGTTCTAAAAGGGCCCCAAACCCGGCCACATCTCGCCCAAACTGTAGATAGTGCGCATCTAAAAGGTTTTAATCAGCATATATCATACAGAAAATTAAGAAAGATCAAAGGAACCTGCTCGGTTATGCCGCGAAAACCAAATCTCCTTGATACTTTTCACAACGCGTATTGACAGCGCAATATCGCTAATACTAAAGCCGAAAGACATGAGCAATGCTGCTTTCCAGAAAGTTGAAATGGAAGGAGAGAAGACTCATTACTCGCTGTGATACAACCATTGATCGCTCTCAGTCTTCGTCTTAAGAGGGTTCGATTGTTGCCTATCCATAGCCCCTTGTGGCTACGCCGTGGCGCATAAGCTGAGCAAAAACAGACGAGAGATAATGTCCACATGGTCGCGCCCAGTTGCCTTCTTCACAAAATAAGCGAAACCTCTCAGGTCTAATTGGCCCAAACACAGCTGTCATGCCATTCCAATAAAGTTACATATTTTTCGCCCTTTTATGATGACACAAATTACCTGCACCGCCATATAGGCTGAACAATCGTGTCGTCCTTCCCGGTCCAAGGGCCTCATTAGGAGTCGTAAAAGTTCAGCGCCTGCAGCCACTGTTCACCGGTCACGACGAAAATCCCTCACAGCCTGGCGCAGCTCCAGGTTTCCGCAAAGTTTATTCCTTTTCATCTTGTGTATATGTATATTAGACGGAACCCAACTATATGTATTGCAAGTGAAAGTCTTCAACTTCGCTTGAAACATTGTGTATCTTTCGCAATTCTCTATTCTTTCTCACTACGTTCCTGATACCTAACCTTGATTGTGGCGACCCAGCTACTGTCTGTACTGTTAAAATGGTGACACCGGAGCCAGGCATGTTTGACCCGGAAGATCTAATCGATGTCGAGATTGATGAAGAGCGGACAAGAAAGGATTACGCCCCGTCTCGAGAAGAGAAGCTCGGTTGGTTTACTGTCGCATGCCTTGTTCTGAATCGAGGTATCGGCTCCGGTATTTTCGCGACTCCTCGCCTTGTCGTACTAGGTACGAACAGTGTAGGCGTGAATATAATATTCTGGACCATTGGAGGCATTCTTTGCTTATGCGGAGTTCTCATCTGGACAGAATTTGGGCTTTCCACGCCTCGTGAATTCGTTAAGGGGCAAATGCGTGCCGTTCCTCGTAGCGGGGGAGAGAAAAACTATGTAAGTTTCCGTTCAATATGCCTGCGCCATACATTCTTGTTCCGTTCTAACAGTATCAGCTGGAATGGGTCCTTCGAAAACCAAAGTTCCTGGCGACGTGCATGTACGGTATTGCATTCATTATCCTAGGAAATCTCTCCGGTAATGCTATCGCGCTCGGTAGATACGTAATGCTCGCCGCTGGGCACGACGACCCGGGAAGAGGGCCAGTTATCGGGATTGCCATTGCTGCTTTGGTAGTCATAACCTTGCTGCATGCTTTCTCTAGGAAAGGCGGTATCTTGGTTAACAACTTTTTTGCCATTCTAAAAGTGTGCATACTCCTCATGATTATTATCGTCGGAATCGCTGTGCGCGCTGGTAGAAATTTCAACACTAACGGTCCAAGGCCAACTGGCGTAGATATGCACACAAAAGCAACCTTCGGAGACGTTCAAACCAGCCTGGCCAACCTCACCTCTTCGTTTCTCTTTGTTCTCTACACTTATTCTGGTTTTGAACAACCTTTCTATGTCCTCAGTGAGGTAGATAGGCCGCGGAAAAACTTTCCGCGAGGTGTTATTCCTGCAACAGTCCTTATGGCAGTCTTGTTTATCCTGGTCAACCTTGCTTATGCGTTTGTAGTCCCCATGGATCGAGTTACGGATCGACGAAGCAGTCTGGATCTTGCGAGCATGTTTTTTGAAGAAGCTTTTGGCAATGAAACTGCCAAACATATCATGCAAGCTTTCATCGCCTTATCAATTTTCGGGAACCTGATTGTTGTAACATTTACAGCTGCGCGTGTTAAGCAAGAGATAGCAAAGGAAGGAATTCTACCAAAGAGCTTGTTCTTCGCTACAGCGAAGACTACACCCACGGCAAAGTTACTAGCAAAGATTAAAAGACGGTATGGAAATAAAGACGCTCTCGATGGAAACAAACAGCTTGAGCAGTCGCCAATGGCTGCTTTAGGCCTCCATCTTTTCACTTCTGTCTTTCTTATCGCAGTGACTGCGATGCTGAAGCCCTACGAAGCGTACGGATTTCTAGTATCTCTATACGCATACTTCATCATGGCAGTTATGGGGTTCATTACGAGCATCGGGCTTCTGTACTCGAAATACATCAAAAAGGATTTCGTATCTCAGTTCAACGTAGGAGGACCGACTGCAGCAATCATATACGGGTAAGTTCGCCTCTGACTTTTTTGCCTTGAATACCTGTGCTGACCATCATCAAGCATAATGAGCGCATTTTTGCTGATAACTGCTTTTCTAAAGCCCCACCATGAAGCGAGCAGTGCTGTCCCTCATTTTGTGGTTCCTACTCTTGGCCTCTCTGCCATTTTCTGGGGAGTCATCTGGTGGCTCGGGCTTCATTTCGTTATGAGGCAGCGTGGCCAACGCCTTGTTGTAACACGAAAGCCATATATTGAGAAGGAAGATGAAAAGGCCGAGTGGGTGCTCAAGTACGAGATCATTGACCACGTTTGGAGGGCAGAAAGTGACGACGATAGTGTTACGATGAGGGTATTGAAGTCTTATAAGGGCCAGGAACCGTGATACTAAGATTATTATGCTTCGTCTGTATTGGTAGCTGAATTGATTTCCCTAGGAACAATAGGTGTCTACCCGAAGTACCGAACACCATAATCGGTGTTCTGCTCAAAGCACACGCGAATCTTGTGGTAGCCTCTGTCTTTCAAATATTTACGCATATTGCTGCAAGTGTCGAATACGTACAAGAAACAGATAACGAATAATGCAAGCGGCAAAAAGGGGACGGGGGTACTTTAACAGTCATTTACCGCATTACCATTGGCAAAAACCCTACTAGAACACCAACCTTTAGCGTTCGAAGAAAGTGACATAACTATAGGAATGGGTATTTCAGATACCCTATTTTTGCTTCCTATAGCTAGAGAAAGTTGACTTTACTTAGTTATTGTGTTATAGTGTCTAGACGTTGGGGTAGTTCTAGTTACAAGGAGAGCGCTATCCTATTTTAGATTTTGACAATAATACTAAGCCTATCTTAGATTTCGATAACATTCTATCGCCCCTTTCTCTCCTTTACTTTTTATATTCCTTTTATACTCTTCTTAGCTATAACCTTATTTTTCTTAATTAGTAGATAGCTTATAAGGCTAGCAATAAATACTAATAAACTAAAGAAGCGAGGTTAGCTACCTAAATATACTACTCTAAATAAGAAGAAAGCTATAAACGCGGAAAGGAGACGCGCTTAGAGAAAGAATAGGAATATAGAGAGATAAGACGTCTAATTTAGGTACTATATTAGGGGCCCGGGATAGGCCGTATTCTTTTTATTACCTTTAATATAGCTAATTCTAGGTAGGCCTTCTACTCTTCTAGGGTTAGTAGATACTACTCTAACTTTTCTTAAAGAATTAATAATAAATAAGGAAAATAACCTTAGAGAACTTCTCCTACTACTTAGCCCTTTAGGTAGCTCTCTACTAGACTCTACATTTACTAAAATTAATAACGCTCTAGACTAACCTACCCCTAATAGCGAGACTTCCTTAGGTATTAGAGGACTAGATAAAGTAGAGTATAAAGATATTCTAATAACTAGTAATAGTATATACGCTATTTATAAAGATAGAGACACTATTATAGATAATATAGCTATTAAAAAAGAAACTAAGAATATTACTAATCTTATAGACTAATTAGTAGAGTAGCTAATTTAGTACTAGGGATACTATAAGTATTACTACTAGTAGTTTAAGAGGAGTATATAGAGGGTTATCTAAACTATATTAGTCTTTAGAAATACCTAGATAGAATTATAAGAGTTATAGATTACCTAGATATATTAGGGTTAAAGACTATAATAACTTCTAAATTAAATCTCGCTAGCTAAATAGATAGAGAATTTAGGCGCTACCTATACTATAGGGTTAATAAGGATAATCTTTTACTAGTCTATATCTATTTAAAGGTAGACGATTAAGCAACTATAGCTACTAGAGTTACTTTTAATATTTATAGTATCCTTAGGTTTCCTAGTAGCCTAGCCGTTATAAAGTAAGATATTTAGTAGAATCCTACGCAAATAGTAGTTTTAGATATTTAATTAGACTTATACCTTAATAGCCGCCTAGCGTACTATATTAATTACTATAGCTACGCTTACTTAGTACGGAGGCTATTATATTAACTACTAAACTATAACTTTAAATAACTAGTAGGTTTTAAAGACGTCTCCTTATACTTATTCTTTCTATATCTCTACTAAGAGGAGTAGAAAGTAAGCCGTCTTTTAAATAAAGACTTTAGTACCTAGATAAATTAGATTTTACTCCTAGCTATATATTAATACTATAGTAGCTTATAAGTCTAGTACTATCTATCTAGCTATAATTATACGCGATATAACTCTATAGCTTAAGGAGTAGAGGCGCAATTATAGAAGATAGATATAATACTATAATAGTAGCTTCTTTTCTATTTCCTTCTACTAGACGCTCTTTACGTAATTTAGGAGATAATACTCTAGACTATTAAACGCCTTAGACTATAGTATTTTTATAGTATTTTTATTTTCTTCTATAGTAAGAACCTTAAATATCTTACTAAAGACTTAATCTAGAGAAAGATAACCTCGCGTTTTAAGAAATACTAGACTAGAGCTATTATAGAGAACTATATAACCTTAGACGCTTATATTAACGTAGGAAAAAAGTCTACTTAGTATAGGAATTATGTATTATATATAAGGATAAGGTAGTAGATAGTAAAGATAAGATACTAGTAAAAACGCTAATATAGAAGTAATACTACCTTAAGACTTATAGCGAGTAGATATAAAGTTAGTATAGCTAAGAAGTAGATAGGTATTAGATAACATTCTACCTCTTTAGTATACTATATAATAGCGGGAGCTTAATAATTAAGACCTATTAAGGTTTAAAAAGCCGCGCGAACGGGCTCCTATATAGTTAGTTTTACTCTAGCGCTAAGGAGATATTTACTATAGGAAACGTATATCCTTTTACTAACGTAGCTATAGAGACTCTAGCGCTTAACTTAAAGTTATAAAAAACGTAGTAATATATTAGAGCTAGCCTTAGCTATAATCCTATTATATTAATTTAGGCGTATCTCTATACTAACTCTACTATTATTATACTATTTTAGGATTAATATAGAAGTACTTTAGCACGCGGAAAGAATATCGTATTTTAAAAAAGTTATTTAATTAGATTAACGCGTAGTTCTAATAGTAATAGCTCTATACGCGACGCTTCTAATTAGCGTATAATAGTAATCCGTTATACTATACTTTTACTACTACTACCCTATTAAAATAGTTGTAATAGAATATTAATAAATTCTACGTTAGATTTAAGATAGTCTATAGCCTTAATAACTACTATTTTATTACGTAGGAGTATACTTATATTATACTTATATTTCTATAGTATTTCTAGTTCTCTTACTCTAGTAGCCTTATATAGCGGGCCGGCGGTCTTTAGTAGGATATACAGGTAGGAACTAATATTAACTAGCTAGATAGGCTCTAGCGATATAAAGGCTTAGAGTTTTATAATAGTATAAGATAATATAGTTATACTTAGTTTATAGATAAGGTAGACTAGGAGATAATAATATTTTAGTAACTATTCGCTTAGTATATAATATTTAATAACCTATCTATATAAGTAGCCTATTATACGCGCTATAGCTAGATCTAGAATATACGTATTAACTTTATACGAGCGGATAAGATATACTAATAGATAATAGAGTTTAGCGTCGTACTAACCTACTTAAACCTCTTAAAGGAATATTTTAAATAGCTTTACCTCTATACCTTCTATAAAGATATTTTTTCTTTTATCTAATATCTTCTATATAAAGATTATATAGAGGCGGCCTTAGTAGGCTAAGTCCCTCTATATTAGCTAAGCGTTAACTAAGTTCTAAAGGGTAAGTACTAGCCTCTAAAACTAGCTATAGAAAACTAAGCATAGTCGATAAATGGACTCTGGGTCAAAGTCCAAATTCCCTCAAGCGGACTAGCGACTTGCCTAGCTCGGTTTAAGGCGAGGGCGGGACCCTTGTCAAAGTCTATATAAGCGAGGAAAACTAACTTTAGTAAGTACTATAAAGGACTTTAGTAAGCTTAGTAATTAATAAAGCAACTAAAGTCTATTATAGTAGCGACTAAAGTCTATTATAGTATTAACTAAAGTCTATTATAGTATCGACTAAAGTCTACGCTAGTAACTAAAGTCTATTATAGTATTAACTAAAGTCTATACTAGTAACTAAAGTCTATTATAGTATTAACTAAAGTCTTAGCTAGTAGTAACTAAAGTCTACGCTAGTAACTAAAGTCTATTATAGTATTAAGTAAAGTCTTAGCTAGTAGCGACTAAAGTCTACGCTAGTAACTAAAGTCTATTATAGTATTAAGTAAAGTCTAGGCTAGTAGTAACTAAAGTCTACGCTAGTAACTAAAGTCTATTATAGTATTAAGTAAAGCCTATAATAGAATATTTTAATAAACTAAGGTAATTAAAATAATACCTAAGAATACCTATATAATATAAATAGCTTTATAGGTATATATAAAGGACTATAGAAGGCTAGTAATAGTAAGATTAAATTTAAAATTTTACTATTACTAGAGTCTCCTATAGCTTATAGCTCTAAACTATTTTTTCTATAAAGTAAGAAATAAATTTATATTTTTTAAAATAATAATAATATAATAAAAATAATATAATTATTAGAATACTATATATTAATACCTTCTTTTACTAAGTAAAAATAGTTTAGTAATTAGCTAAAAGGCTCTTTATTTCTATTATTAAGTATCTTAAGGCGTAAATATATATTTAGTAGTAGTTTATTTATTATTATATTGAAGGTAAGAACCGGCCATAAGGTTAGAACCAAAATAGGGGGTTTTATTTATGAAAATGGTCGGACAATAGCCCAAAAGTAGCGTACTGC
>JAQGEP010000514.1:0-17468 GCA_028476805.1 Acrocalymma vagum
GAAATCATCTAAGATGCATCCCTGCGTGGTGGGACGCACGGTGTTATGGGACAAAAGAGGGGTACATTGAGTTCGAGCAACCACAACTTTTGTAAGCTGGGTCTTGCCGTAGCTCTCACGGAATATTTTCATTATGTACCTCCCTGAGATACTCTGTATTTAGTTTAGTACAAGAAGTACTATGACGCTCCAACCCTTTACGCCTCTGCCGCGTGGAGCCTTCTTTATAGCGAAATAATGTTCTCTCTATATAATACGACCATAAAGCTTCTACTTTCTCGGATTGCCCGTAAATGGATCTATTTAACCCCTAGATACTGGCTCTGATGTTATAAAACTACCATTTGCCCTATAGCTGGCGTGGCGTGCGGATTCATGCGATCTCCTATTTGTTCTTACGCCTCGGGTGCCGATAGGCCCGGTAAGCTACCAAAAGATATGTACAGTAGTGCGAACACTGGAAACCTTTGGTCCATCGTCTCATTCTCGGTCCTTGCCTTTGTAGATTTCCCGCGTGTTGGCCATCGGGATAGCGGCCGGCCAGCTCGCCATTGTCCAGTTCTATATTACCTAGGGAGATATCCTTATTCAAGTCGTCCTGTAGCTAGTGCGAATTGCATAGTTCGATTTACGACTTCCACATCTGGTTTCCAAGATTTCCGCGGCCCATCCAGATATTCCCCATTGGCTGTATTCTGTTCTGACCTTCCACCCAAGAAGAAAGACAAGTCTCCCCATCGATTTCCTGCAACTTCCACCAGGGCCTTCCGTTGTTCTGTCCATCTCGAGCATTCGTTGACTGTTGCCAGCACTGCTTGGCGGTGAAAGAGAATTTTCGTAGGTTTTTCAGAGGCGCGGACTTCGAGGATCTTGGCGGCCAAGCCCCGAACATGGTATCTTGGGAACTATCGGCATTATGTGATTTCTTTCTTTCATTGGTAACATTGTTTGTGGCTGGCCTAATTGATAAGATGATATCGTCACGTTGTGTTATGTAAGGAGTGACTATCGTCATGGCTGCATATTCTAGTCAGGAGATTATACATGAAATTCAGCATTTCAGATTAAACCAAGACGCTGCCTACTATGCATCGCCACTTTCTCACTCTTGCGACCCTTCTTCTGCCCTGCTAAAATTTCGAGGTGTTACAACAACAAATGGAGTATTACCCGCATTGTCTGCGTCGCCTCTGAGCGATTCTTCAACTCTTCAAGTGGTTCTTGAAATTGTCTGGCCTGCACCATATTTTATCACTCTTTGAGGGGGCCCGATACATATTTGAAGCAACTCCTTGTGAAAGGTGGAGTGGAATGCTCGCCTGCAGGCTACAGTCGACTTAGTATGCGATCTCATTGATTTTGCATGTTTTTCGATATATGGCAAGCGAAGCCTGGGTTGTTCGTATAACCATGTCAGGTTGTGTGCCTCTTTTGCAGAGATTTCGAGAAAGACTCAGGCGTTGTAACAGCAAAAGGAGCATTGGCTGCATTGTCTGCAGTGCCTCTGTGAGATACAGTGTTGCCAACCATATATTGTATTGGTAAGTATTGCAATACGTATTGCAATACTATAAACAATCCATAACAATATAGATTTTAACAATCCATATAGTATTGCAATACAAGTGGCTCGTGCATTCGGTGTTTTCGACCTGCGCACAAGCCCGATCCAAATTCAGCTGTACGAATATGGATGGCCTAACATGATATCTTCTGCTGATCATATGTTAATTGATGATCTTGAGACTTCCTACACCGACGATTCTACCATCTCTGAGCTTAGTAGCGCCCTATTCGATTTACAGCATTACGTCAGCTGGTATTGCAATATAGTTAACCATAACCATATAGATTCTAACAATACAATACAATCCAATACAGCCAAAATATTGCAATACAGTATTGTTGGCAACACTGGTGAGATAGCTGAACGACCTTGTCAACATCAGTGATTTTGTGCTGCATCTTCAAGTGAGTCTTGAAATTGTCCAGCCTGGACCAGATCTTATCACTCTTCGAGCAGCCTGCAACGGCGCATCTATAACCTTCGCCTGCGCTTTGATTTATGTGAACTGTTTTTTTGTGCCTTCCTAAATCATGTAGATTGACGAAAGATTTAGTGCACCCTAGAACTGAGCATTTATACCTGTTGCTTGGTTCAGATTCTAGAACTGGTTTCCCGCTCTGATCGTTCTGAAGATCTTTCTCAGTCCTGGGGTTTTCAACGGAATAATCACGCACAATTCCCTGAAAAGGGGAAACAGTCAAGTCTGTTGTAGCTGCAACTCCATAGCTCAGATCCCATGTATTCCTCGCAGGCGCCAGTACATTCTCATGTTGTCCGTGCTTGTTATGTGTTCTCGTCCGATGGAGCAACTTGCAGTGATGTTATTGGATTGGAGGGCATTTGGATTGGACTGGCGTGGATCGTATTTGGATGGAGTGGATCCGCTGCCTCAAATATTTGGATTGGATTGGATCGATTCGCTGTAGGCTCCTGGAGCTCCAATGACTTAACCCAACTGGGCACAGGCTAAACTCGATTAGACAGGTGGCGACTCAAGCGAATTTGTTGTAGCAGCACCAAGCACCAATACACGCGTCTGTCATACCGCATAATGCTACGAGGACGATGTTTCCTAATAAAATTCTTTGGGAAAACGCGTCACGCACATCTATTGAAGTACTCTCGATATGCCCATACGGTCCACTTATCAGCAACACCATGACGTCGATCAAAAGCTACTTCAGCGGCTGCTCTAATGCCACAGATACCGACAGAATTATTCTTGCCCCATCATCTATCAGCTCTCGCCGAAATGACGTCGCCGATGACACGTTGATCGAGCCCGACGAGTTTAAACTGATATGTCCGCTGCTGCGTTTTGGCGAAGCCCCAGAAGCATAATAGGAAGAGGACGTCCATTATTTGGATGTATGGCGAGGATATCCAGTTCAAGCAGGATCCGACGAAGAGGTTCTGGTACTGTTACTTATGCGAACAAAAACATCACCAGCAGGAGCTTCCAACATCCAGAAAGGGTAATACTACTGCCCTAGACCACCTCGAATCAAAACACCAAATTAATAGGAAGACTAGCGAATTCAACCCGAGAAAGAAGGGTTCGTCACAGCCATCAATCATTAACTTCAATAATATATCCACCCTTGTATTCAGACGCCGATTTAACGAATTTAAGGAACTTCTTATTCAGTGGATCGTCTATTGCCATATCGCCTTCTTTTAAATTAAGAATGCCTACTTCCGCAAACTCCTCTTTTATATCTTTCCCGGCCTAACAAAGCTCCTACCGAAGGCCAGGCTGGTAATTCGCAGGTGGATTAAAGAGGCGTTTAACGCACGGAAGGAGAGGCTGCGTCTAGACATGGAAGAGGCCCACAGCAATGTGTCGATTTCGTTTAACTTATAGACGTCACCTAATTATCTAGCTATACTCGGTTGTGTCGCTCACTTCATCAACAAAAAGGGCAAGCGACGAACAGCTGTTCTTGCGCTTCGTGAACTCGCTAGCGAACATTCGGGGGAGAATATAGCGGATGTCCTCCTCCATATATTCAACAACTATAAGATTAGTGGCCGAATTAGGTACTTTATAGCAGACAACGCGAGTTTAAATGATACCTGCGTGGACCTGGTCCTTTAAGCTCTTTATCCAAATATAAGCAAAAAGCAGCGCCTACGACGACGTCTTCAGTATTTTAGCCATATTGTTAACCTCTGCGCGCAGGCTTTTATCATCGGAAAGGATGCAGAGAAGATTTGCAGGGACCTTGACGCTGCATATCGCGAAGGGGATTTGAAGCGAATTAGTGAGCTCTGGAGGAAGCGCGGTGCGATAGGAAGGCTCCATAATGTCGTACGATATATTCGGGCCAGCCCTTAACGTCGTCAGTTCTTTAGATCAATTGAGATTGGCGGTGATCTAGCTGCATTTAATAGATTAGAGGTGAGTTCCTTCGGCCACAACCCGTAGTTAAGGATGTTAGTAAGGTACTAATAAGTTACTACTTTTTTATAGGTTATTCAGAGCCAGTCCACGCGTTGGAACTCATACTTTCTGTCTATCGGACGCGCCCTTAAGGTTAAAGAACGTATTCAGCTCTTTTGTAATCAATACGAGCCTCCGTCAGGCATAAAAGATGTCCTAGACGACCGCCTAACCCCACGGCAATGGGACGAACTTAGCCACCTCTATAACCAACTTGAGACGTTCTACGAGGCTACCCTAATAAATAAAGGGAATCAGTGGACTCTTGCGGACCATTTTCAGTCGTTGGACCAGCTAATTAATGAAATCCAAATTGCCCGACAGAAATTCGAACAGCTTGCCAAAGACGCCCTTCGAAAGCGTGGCCATAGGCAGGATAAGCTAAACGAAGCTAACGACTACAATTGGCTTGCCGCTGCTGCTGAAGTTGCCTGGCAGAAATGCGAACAGTACTACAACAAGGCCGACGAATCACCGGCTTACTACGCCGCTATTTCGTTAAATCCAACTCTCAAGAACCAATAGTACCATCAAGTCTGGAATAGGAACAACGATAAGCAGCCCTGGATTCAAACAGCCGTTGATGCTGTCAGAGAGTTCTGGGTTAACGAATATAGAGGCAAGTTCGCTAGAGGCGTCCCTACTCCTAACCACGTATCTAAGGCCCCAGTTATAAAGGAGAAATCGTTCAGTTCTATTAGGAATCACAAGCGTCTAAAACTATGTCACCTAGAACTGGAATCCAATCTTGATGTACCTGCAATTAACCACTACAACGAGTTTATCAGTACTAATGTTATACGCCTCAACGACGACGAAGAATTCAACCTTATTCAGTACTGGAACGAGCGTTATCACTCGCAAACGGACTTAGCCCGTATGGCCCTTGACATATTAGCCGTGCCTCCTATGTCAGATGATTGCGAACGCCTATTCAGCAGTGCTAAGCTTCTCCTTACGGATCGTCGTTCACGACTCCAGATGGATATAATTGAAGCGAGCGAATGCCTGCGGGCTTGGTATGGACGCCCTAAGCGCCACGCTTTCGATAACTCTAAGATAGGTTCGATGGAAGGCGAGACAGGTGGTGAAGTGACGTCTGATGGCCAGGGTGCAGAAAGGGGAGAGGGCGTTGAGGAGGGTGGCAGCGAGGAGGGTAGCAGTGAGAAGGAGCCCTGTATAATGGAAGAGAAAAGTACCTATAGCGAATTTGATGGGTTTTCCCTATAGAATTTAAATATACAGCATACATCTCTTACACTTGAATCTGCTTACTAATCGCCAAAAAGGGAAATAATGCTATTGGATCCATACTGGAGAACCAGGAGCCTGTAGGCCTTCCCTTCTGGACTGGATTGGATCGACCCTTGGATCCAGCTCCAATCCAATCCAATAACATCACTGGAGTGGGTTCCCACCCACCCAAGGTTCCCGCCCACCCTCTCATAAAAATTTCGTCTGTGCGGAGACATGTACCTCTACTAAGTAAATTAGCTAAAATTCTAAAATTCTAAATTTATAAAGCTAGTTTTATTTATCATAACGTACTCCACCACAGAGTTAGCACTCGTGCCAAGCCCCCACCAACCATCATCACTAAATCACTAAGAATAATCGTCCACAGCACTTACTATTGTATTCTGAACAAAAGAGTAAACTATTATTTAATAGCCTTACATGTTCGCACGTTATGCCCAGGCGCCTTACACTTCCTACGGAGTTTTTGACTAGAAGAACCCTCTCCTTTACGTACCTTTTTCTTCCTAGCCTCTTTAATAGCTACTAATCTTGCTCCTTCTTTAATCGTTAACACTCCTGCCTCCTATATACGCTTTCGTTTACGTGATCTTCGTCTTGTGGCGGCTTCGTTAGCTGCTTGAAGCTCTTCCACTTGTTTAGCAAGTAGGAGCGACCTAGCCATTATTATCTCAGCCCCCTTTGTAAGCTGATTGATCGAATCAAGGATCGAAGTAGGGGAGCTATCGCCGTGTCTTTGGATCCTCTCTTAAATCAGCTTCTTCTGAGATCCAAATTCAAGGGTATTGCTTGGCGTCTTTGAGTACCATTGATCGTCGTCTATGGTAGGGGTGTTGGTGTACGCAATCGGATATCAAGCTTCTCAATCACATGCTTTTGGTCGTGTGGTACTAAGCCAGCGCCTCTAAAGCTTGCTTTGATATTACTCTCAGTAAAAGACTGCTTAAAAGCTTCTCGTAAGGCTGGCAGGAACTCGATTTTTGTGATATGGTTGATACGGTTACATATCAGCTTCTCGGCTTGGCACCCATATGCCCTCTTAAGATCGCTGTTCAGGAGAGGTTAGACTATGGATCGATATTCAGGTAAAACCAAGATTGTCTAAGGAATAATATAAGCTCAGAAATGGAGCAACTATTGTGGGATAGCACATACTCAACATAGCCAATGGGACGTGGGTAAATCGATTCCCCAAACTGATCGGCTAAAGAACCGTCCTCGGTGTATTCGACCTCATGAAGCTCATTATTGCGAATGCGCCTCTGGACCCCGCCAATATATGCCGTATATACTCCAATACGTGTATTGGGTCTACTGTCATGACAGCAATTTAGGATGACGTAGAACTGGTTCCTATCATGCGAGCTGTGTTCCCCATACACAGCGTCAAGCCGGATACGGACACCAAGGTTCGTCCATGAGTAGGGTTCCCATTCCAGTGTTCTCGGAATGCAAAGACATGTTGTCGCGGAGTCGGAAAAGTCGTCTGGGGAAGAAGCAAAAAAGCCAGAATGTTCAGGGTTTCCACGTCCTCTCCACGCAAATATAGAATGGTCATGTGTCATCTTGATGAGCTTCCGCTGAAGCCTGTGAAAGGCCTTTGTTCCCTCGCCATACAACAATGGCATATTGACTCCGAATAAACCCAAAAGGCAATATGCAATGTCCTCATCCCTAGTGGTCTTTCTCCCAGCTGCCCATGACATTTTCTGCGCGATAGTTGCAAGACCTGGATCATAAGGTGAAGCTAATATCTCAGCGTGGATGCCGCTGATTTCAGCTATCCTATCCGATAACGTCTCTTTCGTCCCAATCCCGATCCACTCCTGGTCAAGGAAAAGGACTCGTGGGGGAGCTATAAGTTCTTGAAGAGTCCATCCTCTCTTGAACCATCGGCTCGATGCAAACGCTTCATTCTTTGACATAGGCTCTCCCTTGCTCGGCACGTCGGCTAGGTACGCGTAGCATACCGCAGAGTTTTGATACCATTTGAACATGGTATTAATAGCTTCAGATAGCTCTGCACTGCTGCGCTTGTCAATACAACAGGTGTCGATCCAAAAGTATTCCAAGTCGTCTAATGCAGCTTGCTCTCCGCAGAACCGGATCTTCTCGTAGCCAGGCTTGTCCTTGCCGGTGCCATTTGTCAGGTCTTCAAAGGTGACCTCCTCGGTATCTGCTCCCCAAGTATGCGAAAGTATCGCATAGGGAGGGATGGCTTCGGCGCCAAACTGGGTAAGACTGAAACCGCCAGTATCGCAGCGTCGCAAAAGACGCATCGCTTGCATGGAGCTGGAAGGGGTGCGAGTGGCAGGAACGGAGTTCGGTCGGGTTCAAACGTGGTAGCCTAGCTGCACAGGCGAGTACGGCAAGTTGAAAAGGGCGACTCGCTCGTCTGTTGAGAATATCAGTCCTAGCTATCGAGTTCAACGAGAATACAAGCGGATAGAATGCTAAGCTACCGAAGAGTTGCATCTGAAAGCGAGAAAGCGAAAGAGGGCTGTGCTTTGCCATGTCCCTGGTTTTGTGAAAAGGGTGTTGGAAGAAGCTCAGCTTGGAGCGGGGTGCGGCTGACCGCACAGCCACAGTAGGTATGGCGCGCACGTGAGTGGCCAGCTCCGAACAGGCGGACGCACCTCTCACCGAGCTGCTGGCGATCAGCGAGGCAGCCAACTGGCCGTGGGCCCCAGAAGCTTAAAAGGAAGCAGATGAAGCGGCTCTACAGCTTTAGAAAGATAAAGCTTTAAAGCTCAAGGAGGCTGCAAAGGCTGAGAAGCGATTAAAGCTTAATTAACGTCGGCATGCGAAAGCTATTGCAAAGGAGGCTCGAGAGCAGGCCAAGCTTGAAAAGGTTGCTTAGAAGGAGGAGGAAAAAATCGCCAAAGAAGCTAATAAACAGCTGTAAAATGATATACAAGCTTCAAAAATAGGTTCAAGGAGAGCCTCAAAGAAAGCGCTATCTACTCAGAAAGAGATTCCAGCCCAAACTAATTCACTGTTGGTGGGGGATCAATCTCAGGCGCAAACTCCGCGTGGGCGCGCCGTAAAGCCGCCCAGGCGGTTTCAGTCGTGAATTGCTAGACTAGCTGACAGGGAAGCGAATCCACAGGGTACCGAGAAACTTCAGCTAAGATGGATTTGAAACAAACCTTCGCAGATAGATAACTCGACAACGAGAAATCGCATTAAATAAATTTAAACGTAGTTTTTTCGGAGTAGCTGAAAGTATATACCCCGCGCAATAGATTATATTTATTCTTGCGTTGCGTGGTGTTGCTGTCGCAGTGTTGCAAGTGATCAAATTTGGCGACAATGAACAATCTCAGGTTCTCTAGTCAATCAACCACATCAAGCTTCAACCTCTTTTGATAAGGAGCCTCCTAGGCCTCTAGTAGGGGAAATAGCTATTCAGAAAGCGATTGAGCAAGTAGGAAATGGTACTTACCGATCGTATATAGCAGCAACTACTGCGTTAGGTGTTGCGTATTCTACGACCGCTCACCGAGCTAATGGCCGTCAAACCCGCCAAAGCTCCCACGCCCATCAACAAAAGCTCACCCCAACCCAAAGAGCTTATTTTAGCAAATCACGTACGAGAAATGGAGAGCTGGGGTTTCCCTTTAAGTATACGCCTTTTACGGGAACTTGTGATGTTGATTTGTGGGCAATCTATTGGCAAGCGCTGGCACCAAGGATTTCTTCGGCGACAGCGACTACACTCACAAATACTTCGACCACTTGATAGTAATCGAGCCTACAATCACGACCCAATAGCTGTCACGACTTTTATCAATAAATTGAGCTCTGTTTTATTGAGATATAACCTCGCCGCTGATCGAATTTACAATATGGATGAGAAGGGAGTGGTGCTGGGGCAGGCGAGATCAGCCAGGGCCATCCTCAGCCATCAGCAAATTCGAGGTAAAAAGAAGAGCTGGTTACAGCAACCGGGTACGCGCGAGTCCGTCACTATAATTGAGTGCGTTTGCGCTATTGGGAGGGTAATTCGGCCCATGTTTATTTTCAAAGGAAAGCACTTCCTGGAGTCCTGGATGGAGAGAGATGACTTCTCGTACCTCGCCATCTCACCCAATGGGTATACCGACGATGAGCTGGGTTACCAGTGGATCAAACTATTCGACAGAGAGAGTCGGGAAGATATACAGCCAAACCAGTATCGTCTACTTGTCCTTGATAATCACAGCAGTCATATGACGGGTGAGGTAGTTCAATATTGCTTAATCACAAAATCGTCCTCTTAGCACTACCCGCCCACACAACCGATATTTTACAGCCCCCCGATGTTGGACTGTTTAGTCCTTTGCAGAATTACTACAGCTCGGCTTTGTATGATTTTATACAGTATTCTGGCCATGCGGGTGTTGATAAGTTGGGGTTCTTGGAGATGTACCGGAAAGCTCGAGATTTAACCTTCACAACGCGAAACATCAGAGCAGCCTTCAAAGCAGCTGGAATTTGCCCAGCAAGGGCAAAACCAGTGCTCGACGTTATAGGCAGCTCACAAAATACTGCCCACGACATTGCGCATACTGGTAGTGCTACTTTGCCGTCGTCGCAGGGCACTGATCATGGGTCGTCGTCATCACTCATCGCATCAGACAACCAACAGCTATCAAATAACAACACAACGTCGAGTAGGGTGAATACTCCGACAAATTCAAGCGACGCAAAAAGGGTATTTGCTCTCCTGAGCGAGCAGCAATTAAATACCCCATCTCGCAGGCTTGTTAGCAAAGTTGAGAAGGCCCTTGAAGTCACACAATCAAAGCTGAGTATCGCCCAAACTACCCTCCACAAACATGAAACTTTTCGGAGAGACAAGAAAAGCAATAAACGTCTCCTTACAAAGGGCAGAGTACTTACACAAGAAGACGCTGATCGCTTGTTACGTCAGAAGAGAGAGAGAGAGGAGCTGGCTGAGAAGAAGGCCAGATGGGACGCTTACGAGAGTGGCACATATAAACCTGAAGAGGAAGCTGCACACGAAGATTTTGCGATAGCTAATTCAGGAGAGGCAGATAACCCTTGGGCGAGCTTTTGTTTTGTTTTTTATGCTCGTCGGCAGGGCGTTGTGGTTGATCATGGTGTTAAACGCCGGCACATCCTCGTCCTTGCAGGGGCGGGCATCTCTACTGCAGGGAACGTTAAGTGCTACGCTACTTACAGCGTCCCGGCGAAGTACGTCGGATACTTACATGCCATGCAGTTGCCAATTTTACCGACCCCACCGGCTTACCATCCCAGTTCGGTGGACGCTATCTCTTTCATTCAACCACATTCGCAATCCCAGAACAGCTGGAGGAATAGCACGGCTTTCTGCAGGTGGCACAGCTCGCAATGGCTAAAGCAGAACCGACTCACTTTCATCGTTTCGTGGACACCCTGGCGGCAGAAGAGCGCTTGCTGCGCCTATGCACGCAGAACGTTGATGGGGTTGAAAGTAAACTCCCCCATCTATGGCGAGCTGCATTCTGGGCGATGTAGATGAGACCAGAGTCTTTTTGGAGCCGTCGGGAAACTCATCGATCGGACCAAAGACCTGGACAGCGGGGAACGAAAATTGTAGGCGTTTCGGGAGGGGCTTCGATCCAATTGTAGGAGGACAGTGGATATCGAAGCTAAGGCAGGGGTTTCAACATCTCGGAGGTCCAGGCGATTGATCTCGAATTCAGTGGAACAAAGCCGAAAGACGGGATGATATCACGTGTCGTTATTGCCAGCATTGTCCATCATGAAAAAGCCAAGGACGGCGGGTATATCGTAAAATTCGATAACCTTCGACAGTACTTTCGCAATGTTCTCGCTAGAGTGGGGGCCTTTTAGAGGCTGGAGGTCAAGAAGGGCTGTTTGCAACTTATGATTCTCGTCTAGGAAGTGAGCAACGACTGCCACATAGTTTGTTCCTTCTTCGGACGTCCAGGCATCGGTTGAGATATGGATTTTGCTTTTGGCAAGATGGAGCTTTTCTTTCAGCCAAGCACGCCTCCCAGCATCACCCTCCTACATCTCTTTAACCCAGGTACTAAGAGTTGATGGGCTCTTTGGTAGAATCCTATCGATATCCTCTAGGCAGCTGGTAAAGATGTTGCGGGTGCGTTGATCCGTCGCTTGTCGAAAGGTGAAGTCAAGAGCAATTACCCAGTCAACAAACTCGTCCTTAAACTGAAAGTCGTTAAACACTAAGCGCCGGCTTCCAAGGTATGGTATGGAGCTCGTTATCCCCCTAGCCATATCGAACGGATTTGATACCACCGGTTTGTAACCGAATTCTTTAAGTTTATGATGATGCTTTAGATGATAAATGATACTAGTAGTACCCTTACTGTTATACAGTGCAGAATCATGATGCCCACTAATAACTTGGGGATGCATGTGCACCAAAAACCGAACGGCGACGTCCATCTACATCAAGAATCATATATCTAACAGATTCTCGAACGATATGAACTGCAGGGCATCCATCCACGAAAGACGCCCATGAGAACAAACCTGAAATTGACCAAGAATAATGGTCACACCCAGCCTCTTGAATTCCAGCGACGATATCAATCCAAGGTTGGAGCCCTCAATTACGCAATGGTGGTCACCCGTCCAGATATTGCTGAAGCAGTGGGAGTCGTTTCTAGATTTTGCGCGAATCCGACGGAAGAACATATGAAAGAAGTTGATGATATCTATGCTTACTTGAAATACACGCCCAATCTTGGGCTTCATTTCAAGAAGGACTGCCCAGACCAAAAACTGCATGCTTATGTCGATGCAGACTGGGCTGGGTGCCCAGACACCCGAAGGTCTACAACAGGCTACGTGGTCAAACTAGCAGGAAGTCCTGTGTCGTGGTCATCTCGAAGACAAAGGACCGTGCAATGTCAACCTGCGAAGCCGAATACGTGGCTGGATATAAGGCCACTCAAGAGATCATCTGGATCCAAAACATGATCAACGACCTTCGCATCAAAGCCTTGAAAGCCACATCAACTCCGCTTCTGATTGACAACAATGCTGCACCCAAGCTGACCCGCAATCCCGAGTTACATGACCGCACAAAGCACATTGAATTGAAATATTTTAGAAAGAGCGAGAGGGTTGCAATCATGGAGCTGGAATGGATTGGCCTAGTTCAGAAGCCGAGCTAGTTCTTCGATTTCTTGCAATCGCTCATACAATGCGCTCTCCAAATATGGGTTTGTTCCTTGATAAGCATCAACAACTGGCTTGCAACCAAGAACATATTTGAAATATTTCTTCTCTGGCCAGTCTTCAGGCGGCTTATCAGTTGTGTTATCGAGCATATCAGCGAGTTTGAGTATCTTGGCATTTTCGCCAATCGTTGTTGCTTTGGCCGCTTGGATCCGCCTTCTCTCGTCCTTGGGGAGCTCCTTGTTCTCATCCGAAACATCCACCACCATTTGCGCAATGTTTGACCCGAATTTATTCTGAAGGTCAGCCTTAGTAGCATGTCCTTTCTCGATAACATCATGCAAGCCACACGCCGAGAAGAAGTCCGGATTTCTCGCGCCGGAGTCCAATCCATGTTTGGCTACGCGGACTGGATGGCCAAAGTAGGGCCGAGTACCACGAGCATCATCTTTGTGCATTTGTGAAGCACATGCGAAGGCATAGATCATCCGTGCCATCGGATTCCTCTGCTCATATCCGAGTTCAACACGCTCTCCATTAGTTTCAGGAAGATCTCCTTCCTCGACTCTCCGAGCAATATCTGGCCCGAAGCGATCTTCAATATCTTTTCTTGTGGTCTTTGCATCATTGATTGTGTTTCGTAGGTATGCAACGGCCAGAATTGTTGGGTCCTCGATGCCATAATCTGCCAGCTGCGCTGGTTTTTCACATATATTGGCCAGGTAAGCTCCCCCTTTGCGCTCATGTATGGTCGTGGTATACAAGAGGGCATTGATGATCAATGCCACCCTGTCCGTAGGATGAATGGCCGAACCCACTGTTGAACTCATCCTGCTTCCTTTCTACTAGATTGTGAGATGGAGGACAACGAGAGAGAGCAAGGAACGAGAAAGTAAGGTGTGCAAGATCAAGGCGTGAGAGCGCCCAACTAATATATGTGGGCAGAGGCGTTGTGACTCACAGGCCCTTGAACTGTGCTGGTGCCTTCGCGCAAGGCTACGAATTATTCCACGGATAGTTGCCTCCCTGCATGTCTTGGTTAGCATGCGCCCTTTCCGGCTTCGATGCCTGCAGATCCACGGCACAGCGTGAAAGCAATGCATAAAGTTTAACTATGTAAGCCAATGGCCATTCGGCGCCTATCAACTCACCAGCGACGCAGTTCTGCCGGCTATCCGATGCCTGAGGCTACGAAGTGTACCGCCGAGGGTTGCCTTCCTGCAGACCTCTATTTAGTGGTGGTGGCATGTGCTATGCCGTAGACGTCTATTTCCCCACCGCTAGGTTTCAGTGGATGAAAGCCATTGGTCTCCGGCAGAGAGGCCGTGTCACCGTCATCCTCATGAGGACCACGTGTGAGGTGCAGTTCCAGAGAAATCCCGAAGCGCTTACTTGTGTAACACTAGCCTTGTCGTATGTGCGTCCAGGCATGGGCGGTGAAGATTGTGCATTGAGATTCATGACAGCGAAGGGTCTCTGTACGCCATTGCAGGATTTATTGATATCGTGGCTGAACACGGCTCGGAATTATTCGCTCGAGGGCCGTTCGCATGTACGAAAGGGAGGGCATAGCTACTAACTAAGGTTACGGAAGGTTAGCGTATCCACCCCGGGTCGACACGCTAACCTTTTTGTAACGGGGCGCTGCTGACATTGACTTCTTCTGTCCCCTTTCTCTCACTCTTTCCTCATCAAAGTGTTCCTTAGCCTTTACAACTCGTAATGTTGGGCAGTACGGAATGTATGATCTCATTTGGCACCGGCATCGAACTAAAGTGGGAACAGAGTGGAAACGAGGCACTCAACCTACTGGGGCAACAACTGAGAGATCGAGACCCTTCAAATTCCATGTTGAACAAATAAAAGACAATGTGATATCGGTTCGTGGAGGGGTCGTAGAGACGCAAATCGAAACTGATGATACTACGGACGGATCTAAAGGCGAGTAATTTTATTGGTACTATTTTCCTGACACACCGCCTTGGGTCAAGTTGAGAAGCGCCCTGTTTGACATGCCACTTCTTGCTTTTGGGTCTGCCTCGTTGTCAGATAGTTCAGAGCTGGGCGTCAGGGAAATGCATCTCATCGTTCTCGAATGTCGTTCCCGCCACAACTTGTATCTGTGTCGTTTGGCAGGGTGTATTTGTAGTTCTGATGACGGCTTCTTGAAGGGATGTGCTGTTAAGAGACATGTTTTCCGTATTATCACGCGTTGGCGGGCGTACATGTCACAGCGTGGCGTGGCTTCACAGCCTGGGCCTCACGTGGGCCTATAAGACACGGCGCAGTCGAAAAAGAAAGAGAGGGTGGAATTGACTGTTGAGCAAGGATTGACCTATCCGATTCGGCTACTCCGGACACAAAGCATTCTGCGGCCGGTCAAGGCGCCTCGATTGCGTATCGATTGGTCGAGACGTGCATGGGGATTCGCGTTCACTTCAAACACATTTGCGCCACGTCCTTCGCCCGTCCTCGTTTGCGTTAGGCAGCCTGAGGTTCCCCGTTGCTGTCCGCCTCGCTCTTTGCTGAAGGACCATGTCGCTCACGATGCCGTTAATGTCTCATCCGAATATTAATACTGCACAAAGGTCGAGGCTCCGCCATACCTGAAAGCTGAGCCGCATCCTGAGATCTATTACCACAATGTTCGGATGTACACAACTAGACCTATTTCGATCCAAAAGAAAGGTAAATTTCTAATGTCCCATGGTGTTCTCGCCGTGCTCATGAATTCGTTCCAGTATCCTTTTCCCTTCAGTTCTACCACGATAGAAATTCGCTCCGTCGCACCGGACAATACCGACTCCTGGAGAGCAGCGGTCCTCTCCTCGAATCCACAATCAAATATCAACATCGTTTCGCAACGACTAGTGACCGAAATCCTCGAAGCGCACTTTCAACCGTTCGATAAGGAAACGTCAGCACCGAGGAAAGCTTACAAGCACACCGCAGAGGATGTGGAAGGCTATATAGACCTGGTATGGGCCATGGAGCATAATAGGAGCTTATATACAACGCGGTTTTTCGTCTCAACAATGTACGATCCGCCTTATGACGCAGTGCTGGGAAAGTGGGACTCGTTGCGGTATAACATCAAAACATAACAAATAGCTTATTTCGAGTCTGTTATCAATAGGTCTCACTGGTCCAAACGGGAATCGAGCAGAACAAGGCCACCTCGAATTCTATGTTGCCACCTTGAGTTTATGGGAGCTCCCTCGCACGTGAGTCGTAATTCAGGCGCGTCCACTACGCTCCGCGAGTATCTCCTTCAGATCCAGCGTCCTCAGAGGGGTTTTCGAACAACCGCCCAAAACTATACAAAAATCATAGATTCCATCTCAAACACTGCCGCTTCAACTGGGGCCTTCTTAGCAGCCCTCTCACCCGAATTACTAGTAGCAGCTGCCTCGTGAAGCTGCGCGAGCGCCTGCGCAGCTTTTGTATTATCAATAGTGGCAAACTTTTGATTTGGCTTAAGCACAACTTTTTTGCGCTTTTTATGAGGCGTTAATAACTCTACCTGAGCCTGAAGCTTGTCGATTTGTGCCTGCTGCCGTGCTATTATATTGTTTAGCCTCCCAATTTGAAGCCCCGCTTTGTTGAATACTGTACGTACATCTCGGGTAAGAGGAGTCGACTCGGCGCAGTACTTTTGAGCAACGTACATGTCCTGGGGCCTTTGGGGGGTTGTATCGACTGTGTATAGAGCAGCAGGAGAGCTCTCAGCAGCGCGCTGCCGAGGAGGTGTTTGAGGAAGAGCTAAAACCTGTGAGCTTGAAAGTACGAGCTCAGGATTGAACGGCGATAACCCAGAAGCTCGCCAACCAGCTCGAATTTTACTCTCTGATAAACCAGCCATCCGCGCCTCGTGATAGCACTGTATAGAGCGTTCCTTTTTGACAGGCGCGGCATCATCGATCGTTGCCAGCGCGGTATACAGACTTCTCGCAGTACTGCAACGACTATGGTACATATACCTCAAAAGAGAGTTTTGCCTAAATAGGCGACTGTAGGCGACAGTAGGCAGAGACGTCTACCTGGCGCCACGACGCGCAGGGCTTGCTCTCTGCCAACACTGTGCGACTCGGCGCTTAATCGAGGCAACTAGCTAGAGTGGCAGCCAATTAGCAACTGATAATTAGTCAACCAACTACCCGCAGGGTGTGAGCATACTGTCGCAAGATGAATTCTTATTCAGTCTAAGGGTTCGAGTGATAGTATATACACGGTTCGATACGTGATCTCTCCATACCATAGGAGGTAGCGGAGAGGCAGCGGGCTATAATAACTGTCACGTTTACTGAGCAATGGGCATGTGATTGAGCTAATTGATGTATTGATGGATCGCTCTACTTGACTACTGGTGATTCTAGGGCTATACATATATGTGCTGGTTCAAAGGGATTTCCCCTGGGCTTGCACGTGTGCAAACACATGTAACACGCTCTACGTTTTAGGTGAGTATATACTTCTACAAGCATTGTAGAGTCGTGCAGTGCGATCAAGGATCTCCTTGTAACATAAAATCGTCACAATAACTATGACACAGAGAGCAGTCGGCTCACTAGGTTTGTTTAACGATAGTTCATCACACTTTGGAAACTACAGCACAATAGATTATTACTAGAGAGCAGTTTCTCGTAGTATAGGTTGATCCCTAGAAAAGGACCCCGAACCTTGCGCTACGTGAGCATAATCTTATTCGTGATATGATTCTTGACAGCAACCTTGGCATCATCGAGATGTCTAAACCCTCGCCCTGGAGTTGCTCTGAGGCGACCTTAAATGGTTGAAGATCAACGCGTAGGCAGAACACTGGGCAGCCTACCCAGTACAAATTCGATGTATGTGGTACCCACCCGATCGACGACCAAATCGATCGATTTCCAACCTTGCAACTCCGTCTTGTGGAGAGTGGAGACTTCTTGACTCTGTCATCTCGCCCTTCGCCTCACAAGAGTTTCTTTTTTCTCTATCCAATGCGGCATAATCAAACTTGGAACTGCAGCTACGATGACCGGGAAATCTGTGGTAGCG
>JAQGEP010000515.1:0-17428 GCA_028476805.1 Acrocalymma vagum
ATATAAACTTTATAAGTATACTATAATACCTTTTAAATTAATAAATATACTTAATAGTTATTTTAATAATTTTATAGTTATATACCTAGATAATATTCTTATCTATTTAAAGAATAAAGAATAGTACTAAGAATATATTAAGAAAGTACTAGAATAACTAGAATAATATAAGCTCTAAGTTAAGCTAAAGAAATATAAATAGTACTAGAAAGAAGTTAAATTTCTAGAATTTCTAGTAAATACTAAAGGAGTTAAGATAAGTCCTAAGAAAATTAAGAAAATAGTAAGCTAGAAACTACTTACTATAGTTAAAGAAATCTAATTATTCTTAGGCTTTACTAACTTTAACTAAGTTTCTATTAAAAACTACGCTAGAATTATAGTACCTCTTATAGAACTAACTAAGAAAGAAATACCTTAGATATAGAAAATAAAGTAGTAGTAAGTATTTAAGATACTTAAATAAGTATATATATTACTACTAGTACTAGTATTATTCTATAGTAGAGAACTAGCTAAAATAGAAACTAATATATTTAATCTAGCCTTAGAAGTATACCTAAAGTAGAAGAAAAATAGAAAATAGTATCTAGTAGCTTACTACTCTAAAAAGTTTAGTAAGAGTAAAGAATAATATAATATACCTAGAAAAGAGCTACTAGCTATAGTTAAAACTCTATAATATTAAAGAATCTATATAGAAAGCTACTTAAATCTTATAGTATATATAAATTATAAGAATCTTACTACGTTTATAACTATAAAAGTACTAAATAAATAAGAATTATAATAGTTATAAAAAATAGTATAGTATAAGGTTAGAATTATATATATACTAGAGAAAGATAATAGTATAGTAGATACTCTAAGTTAAAGAAAAGACCTTATAAAAGAAAAATATTAGAAATAAGATACTATTTTAAAAATAAATAATAATAGTTTATTATTACTACCTTAAACAATTAGACGGCGTTTTAGCTGCTAATTTTGGAGGCTTTTGATGCCGTTTTCTGATGCTGACTTGCCACAAAACCACCCTAATCCTGCGATGGATGGTTTGAGTGCCCGTGCTCTTCGGATTGCCGACCTTAGCTAGCGTAGGCGCTAACAGTCACGGGGACTAATTCTGCCCCCCTGTTATCAGGAACCAGGCGTCGACACTACTTTACGTTACTTGCTATTCTTAACGCTAGTATTATGTTGACCTAGAATAAGGCCGCCCTACCCACTTACTTAAAGTACTTTACTCGTCCTCTATAGGCTATAGACAAGCACCGCCTTTCCTTCGCTTAATTAGCTGTATAACTACTATCTACCGCGTTCTCCCTTCGTACTATTTACCGGCAACCTCTTTATTTATTAGCACGCCGCCTACTACTAACGCGACATGCGACGACGCCTACCGGTCGACGACTCCTCTAAGGGGAGCGAATATACGGGCTCTAATATAGAGGGCGGTATTAGGTCGGATACGGATCTAACGGACGTCGATACATGCGGTAACGAGGATAAGGACTAAGCCAAAGATATAGATAACTAGGCGTGGCTCTTCGCTAATAAGAGCTATCCGCCTAAGCACTACTACTAACAGCTAGAAACGTTTAATAAAATAGAATATACTAAAGAGAACTATAAGGATAGTAGTACCTGTCTACTAGATCGCCTTAAAGATTAGTAGAACTAGTAGGTTACTAGTCTTATAGCCCGCAAGTTAGAATAGGTAGCGCTAATATAATATAGATACTAGATATTCCTTAGGAAAGACTACCTCCGCGACTATGCAACTATATCTATCCGTACTCTATATACCTTCTTTAACTAGCTACTTAATTAGCATAAAGGGAAGGGAGGAAGGAAACGCTAGGGAACTAAGTTCGCTAGCTCTCTAAAGATATACTAGAAGGTATTCCGGCTAGTATATAAGTAAGCAACTAGTATTAAGCTAGATAGGAAAATAAATTAGAGTATATACAAGGTATTTATATCTCGTCTCCTATTTAATACTTCCTATACGTATTAGGTCTAATATAAACTATAAGTACTATAGAAGTTAGTAAAAAAGTATAGCTTAAAGAAGGTAGGGCGTAATAAGGCGTATATATATATAGAGGATTAGACCCTAGTACTATAAATAAACCTAGTAATAATAGAAAAGTAATATCCCTACAGACGCTATAGGATCTAAGCCTAATTCTATCTATAGATTAGTAGCTTTACGGCGAATTAGCCTAAAGCTATTCTTAGTCTCTACTATTAGTATATTTAGGTTACTCTACTTAGGGACCCTAAAAAGGGGTCTTATTAAGTATTGCTAGAGTTTACCTTCGAGTTTACGAAGGAGTTCCTTAAAATAAAAGATATATTAGTTTTTAAGCCTTTCTATTCTACTAAACTTATATATCTCTAAAGTAGATAAAAATACTAACGTATTCGTAAGAAATACCTTCCCTCTTCCCAAAATTATCTACGACGAGTCTCTAATTTTTAGCTTATATATCCTCCTCCTTAGAATACTCTTCCGCGATTAGGCGTTCGCAGTATATAACCTAATATCTATAAAGGAATTAAGTAAGCTCTATATTCCGCTAGGGCGTAATAAGCTACTATTACGCCTTAATTAGGAATTAGATAATATTCTAGTACTTTAGAAAGCCGTAAAGACCCTAAATAGTTAGACTATTTCTCTTAACAAACCTCTTCTATATACTACTCTACTATCTTAGATTTAAACGCTAGGGCAAATTATAGAGTTTAGGTAGGTTACCCGTCCCTATTTATTAAGATACGCTAGAGGGAAGGCCTTTAATAAGAATAGTAAGCTCTGCCTAGCCCTTATTTAGTATAGAATTAATATAGTATACAGGTAACGTTAGCGAGGCGATATAGAACCTAATAATAAGGTACGCTAATATAAGCACGTTTCTAAAATACTACCTCTTACGACGCGTTATAGTAGACACACAGGCGGTCGTACGAGGCATCCAACCCTAAGACGCGCTAATACGCGCAGCTTATACTATAAGTCGTTTAATCAACTATCGTCGGCTACAACGGCTTATACTAGAAGAATCTGTATTAGTAAATAATTATTCTATAGTTTATTCTTTACTTAACTAATAAGAGTAACTTAAACGTACTATAAAAAACGTAATAAAATATCTAAAATATCTTAAGCTTAATCGTAAAATTAATTAGGAAAGATAGCGTTAGCGGTATACTCGTCTCTAGGATAAAATAGAATAGTAGGAGTATAAACAGCCTATATATAATATTAAGTAGTAGCTTACTAGCATTAAAGTTAAGGAAGACCTTAAAGAAGGATATAGTACTCTACTCCTAGTATAGAAGGAGCTAGTTAATACTATCCTTACTCGTCTAAGACTTACGCTAGAAGAGAAGATCTACTAGCGGAATACAGCTATTAGCGCTATTATGCGATATTATAGGATTAAGGAAGGTAGAATATACCTATCCCAGCCAAAACGATTAAGTAGTCGAGTCACGTCGCTAGGTAAAACTAAAGATAATACCAAGCTAGATCTTAATAAAGAAGCGCTAGAAGCTGCTAAGGTAGCGGTATATAAGGAGAAGAGGCTAAAGATATATTTCGTTTGCCTAGGTAACAAGAATCTGCCTACGGAACTGCGTATATACTCGTTTTACACCTCGGGAGATCTTAGTAAACATTTTAAAAGAAAGCACCTATAGTATATTAAAGAAGGGGATTAGCTCGTCTGTAATCTCTATTAAGTATGTCTTAAAGGTAGAATGCACTTGCAGCGACATACAGATAATGTCTATAGTACTATCTCGTAAGTATACATATTAGTAAAGGAGTTTTGGTAGCTTTAAAATCAAGACTAAGGACAAGTTAGAGGTAAGCTAGGTTTATTAGAATAGGTTCTGTTTTTTTATAACAAAAAAGTAACTGTATTAAGTTGTCTCTATTTTTATTCTCGTTTTGATCGAGACCGTAGACCACGCACATCTACCTCTCTTATATGCCGGATCCGACACTATAGAGAGTATACTATTTAAATAATTTTTAGATTCGCTAAGACTTTAACTAGATTCTCGCTTATCCTAATTTGAGATTTATTATCGTCGAAAGAAGGAGTATAAAAGTTACAGCCTCCGCGACTATAAATATAATGTATCCCCCGTGAAACTCTTTTCTATATACCAGCGACCTGCGTTCGACTTGGATTTCTATAAAAGCATAGTGGGTTATTGGGATTAAGTCCTCGCTCGTCCGCGAAGTAAAGGAACTTGTTATATAGAGTATATTTAAAGTAAGGTCGGCCCGCATTGCTATTGCGGTTACTTTATCTTATTATATATCTTCGACTCGGAGACTGGCATTTAGGGTATTGCGGTTAATACCCTAGAGCCGAGACAGCGGGAGATAGATTAAGATTAAAGCGAGTATACTATAATAGGCTTATTAATAGTACTTTAGCGCAAAGATAGGAGTAGAATTACCGTTATAGCTAATAATTAAATATTCTATACTATAAAATAGGTATTAAGGGGTTAATCGTTTAGAAGGTTATTAAAAGTCCCTCGATTTATACGTCCCCTTCTATATTTTAGCGATTTGTATTCCGTATATTCTTACTTATATATTTGTAACCACGCTATATTATTAGTAGCTATCGTTTTCGTCGTATTAGAAATTGGATTAAGTAGGGCTAAATATAAAAAATGAGTTGTAATTTAGACGTTTCTGTATATACGCCTAAATTTACTAACCTATATCTATTAATTAGGAAAGCTATAGAGTCTAAGCTGCCGGGCGCAGTAATAGAGGAATTGGGTAAGAGAGCCACGACTAGCTTGCGACGTAGGAAGTAGTATAGCAGGAATATTAGCGCTATTAGTACGTATTCTTGCGCTCCCTTACTCCTTTACGCTCGCGCTGTTAAATTAGCATCTATACTGTTAGGAAATCTTGGTATGAGAAGGCGCGCTGTATATTTGTCTATAACTGAAGTACAGACCTTAGCTTAAAGATTACGTATAAATGAAATTGAATTAAATGGATGTCTTTTAGTTTACTGCTAGATTTATTCGCTACTATTCTAGTACCTATATCTCTTGAAATCTGTGTTCTATACCTACTGTATTAAGGAACTGGTGCCGGACTGCTAGACGGAAGTTTGTTGAGAAGTAGGGTATAATTATTAATACACTTTCTTTATAGGGAAATATACAGTCGTTCCTGCCCCCTTAGAGTCGAAGTAGACTCTAGAAATATAATCGCGGCTATCGGCTTCACTTTGGTAATCGCTCTCCCTGTGTTTTTAGTTAGCTCTTCGAAGGTATTATTACAACCTTCTATCTACCTAGTACAAATTTCTGTTGTATTATTTGGCAACTGCCTAGTATATTCCTAGACAGCCTACTCGAATGTAGGCTTTATTGCCTCGATAGTAACTTTGGGCCTCTTCTAGTGCGATGTCTTAGTAGCTGCAGAAAGCATGATATATTTGCCACCTTTATTAATGGCCCCGAGCATCTTCTTCTTAATAATATAGTTGTATAGTATGATATTCTAACGTAAGTATAAGGAACTAGAAGCTTTTAGTTGTCGAAATAACCTTACAGAGGTACAAAATATTTGCCTCTGCTGCTCACGCTACTAGCTAGCTTCTTTTAAATTCACTAGAAGAACTTAAATATATCTAAAAGAGTTATAAATCTAACCTATGTCCCTTATTACTAGGTAGAAATATTCGAATACGGATAGTTAGCCTGGAGAGCTTGGCTTTAACTGATTGATTAGTTGATTGGATCCTACTCGGTTTTAGCCGCGTTTCCTGTAGGATGCAGAGGTGGCCTGTAGGGGCTATCGCGGCCTCTAGTAGTTGTCTTGTAGCTTTAAAAGTTTAAGTCCTCGCTATTGTCGTGGTTTTTTTTTATTCCTTAGCTTATTAAAGGGGAACAAATAAGGCTAAGCTTGCTAAGTGCTAACGATTTACGTAATTATAACCACCTTCTACCGGGCGGGACTTTTTACCGTCCCTAAATATTTGGAACCCCTCCCTAAAGATTGCTAGAAGGGCGCGTTAGTCGAAGCGTACTTAAATACTAATATCCCGAGGTTAGTAATAACTTCTATTTTCGGATTAAGGTAGCTTCTTAAAGGGAAAGAGGGCGCCTACATAATTATTAAGTAACTCTATTAATCCATTTAGCTAGCCGTGTACGAGTTACGGTTTATTATTGTATATCCTAGGCTAACTAGTGGATTTCTAGTAACTAGAGCGGAGAACTGGTCGTGATTAAGAGTGTCTATTATTTTCGCCTTTAAAACGAACGCGATGTCCTTAAGCGCTTTTAAGCCTGGGCCCCTTCTCTCTGTTCTTTAATTAATAAAATAGGAGATCCTCCTAATCCGCTAGCGCTCGTTCTAAAGCACCTTAATAATAACCTCTTATATGCTTTGGTAGCTAAGAAGCTTACCCGCCTAGAGGTTAAATATGTAATGAGAAAGGTACTAGAAGTACTAGCAGTGCTATATAAGGATAGTTATATATATATAGGTATGGTGCCCTTAGAATTGCTTCTTAGAATGTGTTATAAGCTCTAATTATTGTTTAATTTGTAGATATTAAACCTAATAACGTATTAGTAAACTGTAGCCCCGGGAATATTCGGTTTACTAATATGTAGTTGGCTAATTATGGAAGTACAGTACCTAAGGATTCTAGATATGCAATAGAGGGCAATATTATTAGAGCACCTATATTTCGAAGCCCTAAAGCGCACCTCTAGATAAGATAGAGTACTGCTATAGATATTTAGTCTCTTAGTACTATAGTAAGTGATCCGATTAATTATCTTGCGTATATTAACTAACTAAATTTCGCCCTACAGCTTATAAGCTTGCTTTAGGGAGGAAACTGGCACATTTTTAAACTGGATATCCCCGCTAATTACGAGTACTATGAACTGAAGATTCTTATAAAGCACTATTAATATTTTAGACTATTCCCTTTGTTATATAAGGATATAGTAGATAAAGAGACTTTAAGCATCCTTGCCTATATTATAAAAGGAGTACCTTATAAGATAATAAAGCTATTTGAGTACGTTACGGACTGGGAGATTACTAAGGAGGATAAAGCATTTATACTAAAGATTATAAAACTCGATCCACGAGATAGGCTAATAGTAAAGGAGCTCTTGCAGGATGAGTGGTTTTAGGTGGAGTTAATATCCTAGAAGAACTAATGCTTTTGTTGACGCCCCTCTTGAATGTTACGGAATTATAGGCTGCGGACCTAAGTAAAGTTTTTATTCTTTTCTTAGCGGGCCCGCTCTCTTATTACTATCTAAGTATAATAATTAGGGAAACGCCGGAGTATATTAGTGCGGATGAGCTAAGCGGCAGAGCTAGCGCCTGACACTCGACTATAATCTTTTTATAAGAATTATATATTAGGGAGATTAATAGCGGCGCTGCGCTGAGGAAAACCCATCGTGCTGTAAAAGCGGGTTCTTTGTAAGAAACTCCCGACTTCGACTACTCTGCAGCCGCAATAACCCTAATTATAACGTTAACCGAGCCCTTCGCGAGATCTCTACAACCCTAGAGTCCTAAGGTCCTTATAATCCTAGTATATACTAATTATATTGGCGATATAAAACCTATACTATACAGAAGACGAGGTATCGAAAGGGTGCGACAGATTACTAGTAGACGATCTAATATATAGGCTAAGTTAGGTATCTGTTAGTAATTAGCGAAGAAGAAGGGTACTAGATAGTTAATAGGTATAGACTATAAATCGCAATGTGATAGTGCATTCCTAACGGTGTATTCTAGTCTGTAATCTAGCTTAACCCTCCGTAGCGAACTTGGCGGCTAACGACTGCGCGAGAGATTCGACTATGTAAGTATATATGCCGCCTCCTTATTCCTCGTCGTTAGTACTATGCTACTTCTCTAGCTACTTAATTAACTTAGCCATCTTGCCTTCGTGCAAACCCTAATTACACGCTTTACTATATACATATTGGAATAGGCCCAATAGCTTCGTAACACATATATCGCATTTAGGGTACCGGAATAGATAGATCGACTTATTATACTTAGCCTATAGATCGACACGCTTAAGTAATTCATCTCGATAGTCTTTATTAAGGTATACCTTCTACTAGAAACATATCGCAGCTAACTTATTTAGGTCGACTATATCAATTCTAGAAGGGTATATACCGGACTCTAAGTGTATTATTATCGCAGGTATAGTAGCGAATTTCTGATAGCACCCGTAATATTTAATCGATCGTGGTAAATATACTATTTTATACTAGAACTAGTATTAACGTCGACTCAGAAGGACAAGTCTTCTACTTATATAATAGAGATTGCTAGGGCTTTCAAAATGCTCCTCGCAAGCCTGGCAAACATTCTGTTCCTTTAAATAAGCGAGATATTCCTGCGAGCCAGCGATCTAGGTCATTCCCTCCCCATCATCGCAGCCCTGGCAAACAAGTCGGTGCCTAGTCTTTCGGTAATGTTTGAGAAACCCCTCCCATATAGATCTATCAAATCCACAGGTGTCGCATCGATAATAGCAAGCAGAATCGTCGTAGTGCTGTTGTAATGCTTGCTGTGAGGGGAACTTCCGTTCGCACCGATTACAGTACGCTTGCCTGTTTGCTCTATTAGCAAAATATGAACGGAAGTAATTATTTGGGGTAGTAACTCACCCCATTAGGACAAGTATGGACCTTCGTAGAATCGCCAAACTGTTAGTGTAAAGGCGACGCCAGCAGTCAAGTAAAGGTATGCTCCGTATCTCTAAATTTAGCGATGACACTCCTGTAGAAGGTTAGTGCGCACAGCCACTGCCGAGCATGCTATGTAATTGGCTTATCGTTCGTGCGGGGTAGGCTTTCCCTGTTAAGACTTGAAGGTAAGGCTTAGGGTTGGTTCTCGGTTAATGTAGATATAATAGCAGTAGTGAAACGTTTTACGGTAGGAGTAAGAGAAGAAGGTATATCTAAGTAGAAACTTAGGTTAAATACAATAGTCTCTAAGAGCCTATTATCTAGTATTATATATATATAGTCCTATAGTAATCCTATAAGGCCTTCTATGGGATTCTTATGGTCCCAAGCGTGGCGTTGCGAAGCTTTATGGGACTCTGGGATCACGTAATTCGTACCAATAATGTAATCCCCTCGGTCCCTTGGCGAAGTATAATAAAGCTCTCGCCGCACGCTGTCAGCCTGTTATACTTAACCGATACGCGCCCTGCCTTCTCGAATGTGAGTTCCTAACATTCCCATTGTCCGCGGGTACTGACTAGGGTAGTAATGTCGCATAGTCCTGCTTTCAGTTCTCACTAGTAATAACTAACTAGGCAGCTCGCGTCTTCCTCTACTTTTAGAAGCCATTAATAACCTGTAAGGCACAATTAGCTAACATTAAGACTTATGTTTCTAAGGATAGGAGCACATGGTCCGAATCCGGGCCACGAAAGCCTTGCCCTCTCCTGTTTACTGCAGACATGACTACACTACTACAGTACGGACATTCTGCTAGGCATTATTAGTGTAAAATCTGTAGACTTGATGTATCGGCTTAGAACAAGTTCTTAGAACAATATTAAAAACTAAAGCACTAGGGTCGCGATTATGGGAAAGGAATGACTTAGGTTGCTGAGCCGTAGGAGGATCTTGCTCGTCTGGGGCAAATATTTGCTAGGCTTGCGAGGGGTATTTCACACTTATAATAATCTTATGTTAGCAGTAGTTTAAGGGCTCTAGATTAACTAAGAGACTCAGCAACCTGTATGGTTAAGGCTAACGTTTAACTACCCTAATGTATCCAAGCCCCTGACTCCATTTCTAACATTTTTCCCCTTCACTGTATTTAAAGGCACAAGAATAGGAGTTATAAGCAGTGCTGCAGGTGTAAATATGACGACTAACGTTCGAAGGTAGCGCTAGAAGAAATATATGTCGAGATAATTGGAACAAGGCCCTATATAGCTCTCGCGATCGTTAAAGTAAGGGTTAAACTAGATAAGTGCCCTTACGTTTAAGTTGATAGGTTTAGATGTTAATATGCTTTAGCTGTTAGTTTGCTGTCGACGTATAGATTATTTAACTCACTAGAGATTTAGAAACGATTTTTTTTAGGACAAAGAAAAGAACTAATTATAAGAGAAAGATTATAATAGATATAGATACAGATGCTACAAACGAGCTTAGCGATAGGCCGCTGAGCTGCTGTACCTTGCCGAACGACTTAGAAAATATAAGGTCTATAAAGGGAGACTAGACTGAGTAGTATAGGCGAATATAAAAGCTCTAGCGACGTCCGTATTAGGAATAACGTATCCACCCCGAGCAGAAAAAACTGCTTAGGGTAGATACGCTATTCCTAAGAAAAGACGTTATTCCTAGGGAGAATTCCTAGGTCCTTATATTTATAAGGGCAAAGAAGCAAAGTAGAGTAAGTAACTAAGAGCTCCTAGGTAATAGACCCGACTGGCTGGGCTATAGAGGCCGCCATACTAGACGACGGGGGTAGAAGGGAATATTCCGACATCGCAGTAATATGTCAACTAACAACCCGAACAACGCGCCGCAAACGCACAGTATCTAAATCGAACGAACTATAGATTATTATAATAGAGATTCTAGGAGCCCTGAGAAAGACGAGAACCCGACTAGTAACAGACGAAGGACGAGACGGCACGCGACAGATCGACGGAGACACGCCGACCGTGTCCCCCTTTCTAGACCTTACGCGTCGCACCTACGATATTTAGAGAGCGGTAAATAAGATTAAGGCGAACAATATTAGATGGACGAGATAACTCTCGGAATGGCTCGAAGTTACAAAAGCGGAAAACGAAGTATAGAGGAATAGCCTGCTAGAATCGGTTAGAGAAATCTATAAGGACTTGAAGGATAAGATTAGGAAGGTAGAGGAGCGAGCACGTACGGCTAAAGAGAGAGCCGAACGAGTAGAAGAAAAACTAGAGGAGATACTAGAGGAATTGAAAAAGCCTAAATCCTACGCTGCGGTAGCCCGATCGGAGGGGACTACCGCACCCCAGCCCTAGAATAGGGCCTCGCTATTACTAGAAGGGGATAGAGAAGTAGTTCTAGGGGTAAATCTCGACCTTTCGCGCCTAATGGATAAGTTTAACATCTACAACACAGTAGAGGTCAAAGCGCGAGCTTAAAATGCATTGCTCGTATACGAATAAACGAGAGATATTACTATCTAGGGTATAGCGCGGCTGGTAAGGGATAGTAGACGAGTTAGGATCCTCTTAGGAAGCGAGCAGGAGGCTAGAACTATCCGGGATAATAGCGAATAGCTGGAGATATATTTCTAGGGAGGCTAAGTATAAGGGGAATAATAGTACTCTATTAAGGTCGACTATATAGATAAACTTAAGATTACTAATAAAACTCGAGTCGTACTAAGACTAGAGGCCTAGAAGATAATTAAGGACGAGAACGGAGGGGTAAAAATTATAAGAATAAAGTAGTTAGGTAAATAAAACCTAGATAAGCTTTATAGATCGCTAGTTATCTACCTAGCTAAGAAGGAAGATGCTGATAAGTTACTTAGCTAGAGGATAATAAAAATAGGGGGCGAGGTAGCCTACCTCTAGCGGTTCGAACGACGCTAATACCTAATACGATACTATAAATACCTTAAATACGGAGGCTATCGGGCGAGTCGCTATACCAACGAAATAAGATACGGAAAATGCGCTAAATAGGGCTATAATAATAAAGAGTATATATCGTATACTATAAGCTATACCGCATGCTTAGAGGCCTACTAGATTACCGACCTAGGATACCTAGTCTACTAGAGGAAATTTAGGGAATTACGAGCTTAGAATAAGTAAATACCTTAGAATACTATAAGCTAATCTAGGAAAGCGCTATATAGCGCAAACTAGTCTACTTAATAACGAAACGTTAAAAGACTTTGTATTCCTGCTTATATAGGAACCGTACTTCTTTAGCGCTACCTCTACGGGTAGGACAAGTATACCGGCTTAATACATGTACTAGAATGTAATATATCTATTAGAAGGATAGACTAGTAATATCCCGTTTAGGTCTATAATATAGGCGGTAAAGGGACTATACACGAAACAGATACTAATTACATTATTAGATATTATAGTAATAACTTACGAAACTAATAAATAGATCTTATTTATAGCCTCCGTATATATCCCCTGAATAGAGAGGGCGCAGGACAGGTATAAACTAATAAATAGGCTCTATCTACTTAAGGAAGCTATCGCCACTATCTAAGCCTAGCGAGGAGATAAAGAGGCGGAGCTTATTATCGCGGGCGACTTTAACCGTTACGACTAAATATAGGGCGGGGAAACTATCCGAGACAGCCGACGATAAGGAGAAGCCGAACCTATTATCGACTTTATACACCAGCTTAACTTAGAAAGCCTTCTCTCTCGAGGCACTATTACATTCCTAGCAGGTCAATCCACGCTCGATCTTACGCTAGCTATAGCAGGGTTATATAATAGGCTAGTAAAATGTCAGATCTATCTAATAGAATATAGATCGGATTACTAAGCAATAGAAACGGTCTTTACACGCACGGTAAGAACGCGAACTAGCCTACCGAAACGGATATTCAAAGATACCCTATAGAAGAAAATCAGGGAGACGATCGCATAATAGATAGCCTTACAAGTAACACCTACAGACAGAAATAATATAGAATTATTACTCTACTAACTAATAGCTATAGTTACACTAGTAATCGAGGACAAGGTTCCTAGATCGAAACCTAGCCGATATACTAAACTATAGTAGACGGAAGAACTCACCTTCCTCTAGAAAGTATATACAGTCCTCAGAAACTGAGCCACAGCCTTAGGACGTACGGGTATTAACAGCGCATATATACACGAGCGTGCGAAAGACGCCCTACGCAACTTCCGCAAAGCGATCAGGGCAGCGAAAAGATTACACTAGAGAGCGTTCTTAGATAAATAAAGCAACGTCTAAATAGTAGTACGATACCTTAACCCTAACCGCGCATTAAGCTTTTTAGCAATTCTATTAATTATAATACCTAATAGCACGACAATCGGCTAAAATAAGAAAATTAGGGCGGAACTACTACAATCCTTTTTCCTAAAAGTACCGGAGATAACATAGTAATAAAATACAGGAAGCCAACAAGAGCCTAAATAACTAGAGATAGAACCTCTTACACTAGGCGAGGTAGAAGAGGCGATATTCAAAATACGACCGTATAAAGCTCCGGGTATCGATAGTCTTTCTAGAATCGTATAGCAACAGCTGTAGCCAGTCCTAAGATAGGAAATCCTTACATTATTTATAGCATCTATACGGTATAGCTATTTCTCGCAATTATAGAAAATCGCAAAAATAATCCCGCTACGAAAACTAGGCAAGTCCGACTACTTACAGGCCAAGGCGTACTAACTAATATTATTGCTAGCCACGCTAGGCAAAGTCCTAGAATCGGTAGTAGCGGCACGTATTACATACTTGGCAGAAAGGCACTATCTCCTGCCTAAAAACCATTTCGGCGCACGGCGCCGTAGGTCGTCTAACTAAGCACTCCTAATCCTAACAGAGAGAATCTTTAAAGCCTAGAGAAGAAGGAAAGTACTTAGCTTAGTTAGCTTTAACGTTAAAGGGGCGTATAACGGAGTATCCAAAGACAAACTACTTAAATACCTAAGGCGCCGCAGACTACCTAAAACACTAGTCCAGTAGATAGATAGCTTCTGTTTAGAGAGGCGAGCATCTATTACAATAAATAACCACGCTACTAAAGTATACATACTCAGTCAAGCCGGCCTCCCTTAGGGATCCAATCTGTCACCTACCCTATACACATTCTTTAACGCGGACCTAGTTAAGAGGCCTATTAATCAAAACCAGGGTGCATTAGCGTTTATAGACAACTACACAGCGTAGATAGTAGGAGACACTACTAAGCAAAACACTAGAGTAATACAGGATCAGATTGTAACGGCAGCCGAGCGATAGGCCGCATTGAGTAGAGCAATCTTCGAACCCGGAAAGACGGCATTCATCCACTTCACTAGACACGTAAACAAAATCAACCTAACCCAGGGCGGTAACGACACTCAGCCCTCCATGTCGTTTTACAACTTTGTTTATTAGGGACAGGATATGTCATGTCCCAGCGTAGATCGAGTCACGTAGGCTCTATATCGTTACCTTTAAAGGTCGGTGTAGTTAGCTTCCTATTAGTTAATATACCCTAAAATTAAGTATATTAATTAGCGCATTAAGTTACACGTTATATTAAATTTATACTTTTATAACCTATATAGTTAAGAGTATTAGGGTTTCGTATTTAGTAGGAGTTAGGTTAGTAAGGCGGCTAAAGTTTAGGAGACTAGCGTCTAAGGGTATTCTAAAATTATAACGAGCGATTATAAAAATAAAATATATATCTAGTCGCGTAGTAGAAAATAGGGGATAGAGATAGATATAACGCTATAAGTAAGAGAGAGAAGCCGGAGTAAAATCGAATTATAGTATATACCTATTTTTTACTTATAAAGTAGCCCTAATATTCGTTTAGAGTCTATTATTAGATTTAATCTATAGATAGTAGTTTAATTATTACTAGAATAGTAGAGGAAAGTATTATAGGCTAGTATTTTAACTATTTAGTTAAGTATTTATTAGCGGTTTGTAAAGAGTATAGATATAGAGTTTTACCTAGCTAGGTTAAGAGTTATTTATAGCGCGTCTATAAGGCTAGCCGCAAGTAGGCCGAGTTAATAGTAGAAGAGGTTAGTTATTAGGCTGGCTTAATCTAGTATAGTAGCGAACTAGAACTATCTAATAAGGTTGTTAAGGTAGTTAACTAGTTACTAGTATTTCTAGATAGGTTATTATACTAGTTAGACCTAAACCGTTACTAATAGGTATTTTAAAGCGCACGAGTTATAAAAAACTATTAGTAAGAGGTTTATAATTAGTTAGCGGCAGGAAGAGAGGGCCGTCTAAGTTAATTAGAGTAAAAAATAATATAGGCACGGAGTAAAAAGGGTTATAAGGTAGTCTATTACTAGCGGTTATTAGTATAAGGCTAAGGTTCGCAGTATTTTAAGGTATAATAACCTAAAGAAGGCGGCCCTAAGCCTATTCCTATTAATAGCGAGGCAGCGTAGGTCTAGTTAGGGGAGGAGATAGAGAAGGCGTAGATAAACGTAGAGAAGTTAGCCTAAACTACTATCTAGGCGGGCGAGAGAGATAAGGTTAATCTATAGTTAGAGCGAATAGAGTAGTTACTATATTTAGTAGAGTTAGAGCGACCTAACTTATTAGTATATATTAAGGAGCTAAATATAGACTTAGATAAGAATAAAAAACCCGTTAAGGCAGCTATTTAGGAGGCTATAGATAAGTTAGCGCGGTTAAGCTAGAATTCCGTTATTAATTATATTAGCGTATTTATACGGTTAGAGGCTATCTATACTAAGAAGTACTAGACGCGGTTTATACTATTATAGCTATATATAGACGCAAAGTTAATTATTAAGTACGCCCGGCCGTAGAAGTAGATATTAATATTTTTCGTACGTATATAGAAGGAGTATACGTAGAAGAGCCCCCATTATCAGTTTATATAGTAGTAACGCGAGGCGTAAGAGGCGTTAGTTAAGTAGGTAGGGCAAGAGGTAGAGAGAGAGTAGGTAGTAGAAGGTATAGCTAAGGATAAACTAGATAAGATAATAGTAGATAAAGCAGGCGGTAATAAATTAGAAGACGATAATAAGTAGGGTAAGACAGAAGAAAGCCGCTAGAAAGGTAATTATAGTAAGCCCGTAGAATTAAGTAGGATATAGAAGGCGTATTTATAGTTTTATATCGAGTTATTAAACTAGTCTATAACTTATAAGAAATATAATAGCCCGTTAGTATACGTATTAGTAGTATTAGGCGTTAAGGAGAATAAATAGAAGGGCCCTAAGTAGTATCTACCTATTTTATTAGTAGTAATTAAGGTAGCCTAGTTTATAGTAGTATAGTAAGCGTTAGAGTTATTAGATCTATTTAATAAGGACGATTTCGATAGTAATAGCGCGTACGAGAGCGACGATACTAGCAGCCTACTATATCGCCGTCCTAAGGAATATTTATAGTTCGTATAGGAGATAATAGATAAGTTTATAGTCTAGAGGAGCTATAGCCTAATATAGTAGATATTAGATTTACGTACGTATAGGTTAAAGGTATATTATAATACTACGTCGCGAGGCTATATTAAGTAGACGGGATACAACAAGTTATTATATAAGGGTTTATATTTTAGTATAGCCTAGTTCTGCAGTATAATCTATAGGCTAAGGATAGAGAGCCGGCGGTTATTAATAGAGGAGTTATTATTTAATAATAGTAAGAGTACCCCTCTAGTACTAAGTATCCTATAGGACTAGTCGCGTAATAACCCGACTAACAAGCGGCCTAGATAGAATTTTTTAAAGGACTACTAAACCTATTTACTAATAGATAGAGAGCAGTAGTTATTTAATTAGGTTAGATAGAACGCAGCTATAAGAAGCCAGTTTATTAAGCTAAAAACGCGTTTAGGGATTAATAGATAGGAGGTCGAGCGGTATATAGGCCGAGTAATAGAATTTCGCGAGAAGTTAATCGTATTAATATATATAATAGGAGGCTAGCTAGCGAGAGGGCTAGAGATATTAAGCGTAAGATATAGTAATATAGTTAAAGGCGGGTACTATAATATATTTATTAAAGACGGGATAGTAGTATATATAACGCGGTACTATAAGGGTTATACTATTAGCGGCGATATTAAGATTATCTACTAATATTTACTACGCGAGGTAGGCGAGTTGTTAGTATAGTATTTATAGTTAGTATTACTGTTCTAGTAGTAGTTAGAGGTAATAGTATAGGAGAAGGAGACAATTTTATTATATATATAGCTAGTAGATCTAAATAGGCGTAAGTAGATAATGGATAGATTACGAGAGGTATTAAAGCGTAAGAGCTAAGTAGGGTTAGGGTAAGAGTTAATAGTATAGGTATACCGCGAGATTACTATTAGAATTAGTAGGAGGTTTATGCGTAAGTTGATGGTATTTGCGGCTAATAAGGGTAATAAGAATAGGGAGTAGGATAAGAAGAAGATAGTAGGAATTATTATAGATAAGTAAGCCGGTTATTTACCATATATTATAGAATTAATATACGCACGTAGAATTATAGAGTAAGCCGGGGCGGTAGCTAATAAAAGATAGTAGTTCTAGGGGTTAAGTATAGGTTTTGAAGGTAAGAACCGGCCATAAGGTTAGAACCAAAATAGGGGGTTTTATTTATGAAAATGGTCGGACAATAGCCCAAAAGTAGCGTACTG